>JAKTWX010000166.1:0-21849 GCA_030582275.1 Waltiozyma pijperi
GGTTCTGTTGGGGAGAAGGAGAGAACTAAGTTGTTGAGTACGGTTAGTGCTGCTTTGTCCAGTAAGGATTTCAGAAGAGTCAGAACCGGATTGAAGGATTTCGTTGGCTGGTACTCCAGAAAGAACATCACTCCAAGATTCCAGAAGTGAAAGTGCCGTATAGTATATAATCAGTTACACAAACAATTACCAAACTATTTCTATTCCTCTGGGTGTTCTCTCAGCCATATCACGTGCTCGTTGAGTAAAGGACAATACCAATTATCTAAATCCGTCTCTAAACCTTCAAAGAACTTCAAATTCTTAGCGACACCAGGGAATGTGACCACTTGGTTCTGTTGCGTAGTAGTAGTATCACGGCCTCCGCCGCACATTAACAACCAAGTGTTTTCGAATATCTTCAATTCGAAATCATACCCTGCAGCACGGGTACTGGAGAGATAAAGCCTTGACTTGTACCATTCTTGCTTATCTTGATCGAAATGATTCAATTCCCCACTTTTGCCTTTATTCTCAGCGTCATTGAACAACAACTGCGGGATCAATTTAGGATACGATAAATGCATGAAGAAGATTCTCGGGTCTTTCAACTTCAGATAATCCTGTTGAGGATCACGTTGACCTAAAGCTTTACTGTTAAACCCGCCGTTTCTATCAAACCACCCTATGAATGCGAACAGCGATTGGATTTGATGGTATGGTTCTCCAGCGACAACAACGGAGGCGATGAATGTCTCTTTATCACCTTCCCCAGCGGCACCCTGTGTTAGCAAAGGATAGTACAGCCCAGGCCCGTAAAGATTGTAATACAGTGCCAGTAGCAGAGTTTTCAAATGCGTACGTTTGTTCACTAGAAGCATCCCTGATTCGGAACTTGGGTTCGGTAACGTTCCGTTGAGATCATGATACGTGACATTGGTGTCGTAATAGAGGTCTGTCTTGCCGTGTAATCTGTCTTCTTGGGTTTCTAATTTGCTGTCAGCGCCACGCACAATCTCATTACTCACTTTCAAACCTGTTATATCATAGAAGGCAGGGTTGGTGGTCCTACTCCACGGATCAGGCCAAATGATCATGTTTGTCTCTTGATAAACTGGCTGCTGGAACAGTTCAGCAGGGTCAAACAATGGAGCATTATCAGCGTCCAATAGTAGCACATCTTCGAATTTGGAGGCTAAGATCGCAAGGATCTTGAATCTGTAACCTATCCCTCCGATGCTTTGCTCTTTGGGTCTTTGATTTTCCTCAGAGATTATATCAAACATCTCAGCTAACGTTTGGAAGAACATCGTGCATTTAGCACCATACTTCGGCAACACGACATCACAATAATAAGGCTCATACTCTTCAACCGTCGGTATGAAAACCTCGATGGGTAACTCCGTTCGACAATTTTGACGTAATTGTTCAATTATAATCAAAACCAACCATGAGAATTTCCCACCTCCGACAAACACTATGCCTTGTTTCACAGCAGGATCAGTGGAGCCGAAAGTCGTGAACTGTGCGGGGATCGAGTTCAGTGTTTGCATCAGTGACTTGTGTGAGGTTTGAAGTTTCTCCTTTGTGGAGTCTGGGATACGTAATAGGGAACTTAAGTACTGTTTGGAGAAGATGTGATCTGTATCGGAGATGAATCTCTGCTTTGCTGGTTCGTCCGAGAGATACTGTGTCAGCAGTGAGGAGTATGGGATTTGAGGGTTGTGTTTGTTCATTAACTGTGTGATCCATTTCAAAATGTCGGGTTCAGGCTTGTTGGTGTTCTGCAAGTTATCTGGCTTCACAGCTGCATCGTTTCCAAATGAGGAAGGCTGCTGAAGATGAACTGCAGTGTTATGGTCGACATGTTCAAATCGGTCGACTTGCAAGTCCTCCAAATGTTTCTCTTTTGTAATTGCCTGATCGGTGGTTTCGACAAAACTGTATCTTCGAACAACGATAAATATGCAAAACACAAACAATGCCGCAAGAACCGCTCGACGGTGTTTCTTGTTATGGTGTGACAGTAGCGGTCTCAGTGAGGAGATCATAGTTTCCACGTCTGCTGCTGAACTGAAGAGGAGTTGTATGTTTGGGAACCGTTGCAAGTTGCAAGCAAAGTGTACTTTGTCCATTTGTACTCGATGTTTAGTTTTGGACAGCGCGTTTATAAAATTAACTCCGGCTGATCTCCGCCGGGATCACGTGAGTGCCTTTTCAAATAACTCTATGCCATTTAATATAACCAGCTTATAGACCTTAAGCATATATATATATATATCCCCCGAATGACGCTCAATATTTAGACTTATTAACAGTCTCCCATGAGCTAAACCCACCCAAGGGCAGCTCAATACAGATGATCCCATTATTCATAATCAATTCTCTATCTGTAGTATGTTGTTTGGCCTTATCCAAACAATCAATCAGCAAGCCACCAATGTATAAAAGCTTCGAATTTACCACTGTTGCTGTACCGCCGACACACCCTGTGTATGATACATTGAACTTATGATCTCTCTCAATACTGCTCTTAGCTGTATCAGAGTTCGGAAGGTCCGAAGACGAGACACAAACCCTTGACGTCATCTTATGGAATAACTTATAAACAAACCATTTCTGATTCCAAATATTCATAAGGAAGATCTGATGATTCTGAGGCTGTGGTTGATACCTTGATGTCGTTTGTGTGTCTTTCAACCGGATGAACAGTTCCGAGATGTCTTTAAGTTTGCATTTATTTTGTGGTAAACTCGAGGGGAAGTCTGATGGGATGGCTCCGTACACTAACACTAGAAACTTATCAAACACAAATGAATGATGATCGCATTTCTTCAACTGTACTTCTTCGTAGCTGATAGGCTGTAAGATCCCATCGGACATTTGAAACTCTGACTCTGAACCAGCACTATCATCGAATTGATACTCGTTGAAATAACTTCTGAACCGAAACCACATCTCCTGTTCAAAGTCAAACCACCAAATATCACCCAGAATCTCCCCGTTGCGATTAACCCCGCCATGCATCAACAACTTCAACTGTGTTTTCCTTTCATTGGAGAAGATCACTTTGTTTCTCACCGTCGAAGCATCAGGGTAACCCAGCTTGGCCACATTAGCGGCCGTTCTCAACCTGGAGACAATGTTGGCTGTCTTGTTAAAGATATTGTACTTGTCGTCTTCCCCGAAAACAACACTTGTGTCTAATAGCTCGGTGATATGGAAGGCACGCTCCTCGGGTTCACCGAATTCGATCTTATTGAACGTTTCAGGGTCCTGTATCGACACTTCTTTGATGATATCTGGGTCTGTTTGATAGCAGACAACCTCTGAAGCTAACACTTTATCTCCGAACACAAGATGGTGGTTCTTCCCCTTGGCCTTAACAGTCATCTCCAGTTTCCAAATATCTTTCAAAATCTGATACGAATAACAACCTTGATCATCTTGCTGGATGCTTAACCCGCCAATGACATAGATAGCAGATGTCGAATCTGAAAGAACACTACTTTCTTGGTCGGGCTGACTCAGATTCACCGCGTTGGAAGTATGACCGAACCGTGGAGACATGAACTTATGATCTCCGGGGTTTTCATCTCTCTTAGCATTCGTATGTGCTGACTCCAAACCGGAATTCAAAGTCAAGTTTGCCCTATGGTCATGAGTGAAAAGACCGAATTTTTGGAATTGGAAAGTGTAAACGTCCAACACATAAACGAATTGGTTCTCATGAATCTTGAACGAGACCTCCATGATCTCTCCGACCTTCTCCACAGACCGTTTAAGAACGAACCCGCCAAAATAGAGAACATACCTCTCACTCAATGAATTACCCGTCATCCCCACGAGTCCTCTCTCCAGCATCACCGTTGAGTCTTCATGCTCCGAGTACGACCCACCTTTCTGTTTCTCAACTTGGATTTTCCTCTCGTAAACTTCTCTCAAATTGACCCTTCTGATCACATTACTCTGCAAAGAAACCACATAACACACATCGTTCGGGATCATGCTGACGGAGTTCAACATCTCCGAGTTCAAAGGCGTCGGGTATTGGATCCAACCATCTTTGCTGATGCGGATTTTCCCCTTAAGTGATTCCTCCAAAGAGCAACTTGGCGATTTGTTAGTGAAGATCGGCCTTAACCCTCCAATGACGTAAATATTCGAGTTCAAAGTCGTCGATGTGTGCAGGTACAAAGAAGGCATGGGGGCATCACTGAGTTGTGGCTGTGAGTGCAAACAAGAGAAGAAATGATCCGAAGTGACATCTGCCTGATCACTGTTCACTTTATAATCTGTCCTTGATGTTTGTTGGTCCGGTGAGTCCAAAGAGGGCACCCAATATTGATGGTTTAGGATGTACTTGTTGAGTGGTTTCTTCATTCCGAGGAACGAACAATCTTCAAACGAATCCTCAACGGCTGATCTCGGTCTTTCGGAGTCCAGTTGATTAATGATGGATTCTTCTCTATCGATGGTATCAGAATACGACGTGAGACTCGGTATACCTTTGAAATCTCCCTCTGAATTCAAATCAACACTGTCCAAGCTATGTTCAGGATCCTGACCATGGCTCAATTCGTAATAATCTTCATATAGTCGACAGATCTCCCTCTCTATCAAATCATCAAGGTTTAACCCTTCCAAATCACTGATATAAGTACTAAGATCAGGTGAATAGAAAGTAGTTGGATTGGATGATAAAACCTTAGGCCTAGGATGCAAATACCCGGAGTTCTTCGTTATTGATGACTGAACGGGAGTCGCATCATACACCATGATTTGTAAAGGTACAGCTGATGGGATAGAAGATGATGTGGGTGTCGGTGTCGGTGTAGTTATGGCACTTTTGTTCTTATCAACATCTAACGGTGATTCTGCTTTGATCCCTGAAGACATTATTCATGCATTGACTATGGATATTTCTGCTTAAAAAGATGTCTATATTTGGGTTTTGTTTTCTGAAGTTATTCTTTGTAAAGTTGTATCACTGTTGTAATTTGAACGTTCGGAATTAATTCGGAAAAAAAAGATCCGCGGTCAGACCAGCCTCATGGAAGACGTTCTAAATTGTGGCGCGATGTGTGGCGCACGCAGTATTGATATGTACACAAAGCTAGTGTACATATTTTTAAATTTAAGCGAAGAATCTCAGGAAGGACATCACCACGAGGCCTGTCCCAGTCCAACAACATTAATTGATATCCTTATCCTAACCAAAGCCAGAGTTGAAGTGCACTCATACTCAAGCAATTAGTTCAACATAAAAATCAATTGTTCATAAATTCAAATCAGAACAATAAAATTGTAATCTTGCACAATATGGGACGTATATATTTTTCGTACTTCCACGACGTACCGCGAACTGCATATAAAATTACGGAAGCTTATAGAATCCGATGCACGTGACTTAACTGCTCAAATATATATATATATCAATATTTGCGGTTTCTAATGTTTTCCGAAGAACTGAAACTCCCCAATGGGAACTCCATACAAATCAAAGAGTTGTTCAGAATGATAATTTGTTTTGAGTCGTCTTGCTGTTCTGAAGAAGAAGAAGAAGAAGAATCGATATTGGATCTTACGTCTGTGCCAAAATTCTCAACACAGATCCCACCAATTAACACCAATCTAGAGTTCGAGACTGTCGTTGTAGTACCTAGCAAGTTTGAATATGTGAAGTTGAATTCAACATCATCGGTGTCTGCTGCTGCTGCTGCTGCTGCTGCTGCTGCTGCTGCTGCTGCTTCTGAGTGGCCGATTTGATTCGAGACTCGTGAGCCTGTCTTATGGAAAATCTTGTAGACAAACCATTTCTGATCGTGAATATCCATCACAAAAATGTTGTGAAAATATGATTGAGGCTCCAATCTATCGGTTGGTCTTCTGTCCAACTTGGTGAAAACATCAGTGACACCCTCGGAGCTTGGGTTGTCCGATAGTTTCAAATGAGCTGGTTTGGCTCCGGCAATGATAACTAGATACTTATCAAAGACAAAAGACTGGTGTCCACATTTCCTCAGCTGGGCCTCCTGTTCCTTGTTGACGGACTCGGTTTCTTGCTTGTCCTTATCGTCTTCTTCGTCTTCGACAAAATAACTCTTCAACCGGAACCACATCTCCTGCTCGAAATCAAACCACCAGAAATCTCCCAGAACAGAACCATCAGCATTAACCCCACCATGCATTAACAGCTTCAACTGTGACTTCCTCTCACTGGAGAAGAACACGTGATGCCTCACAGCAGCCAAAGTGGACAGTTCCGTTTGAACACTGGACACAATATCCGAAGTCCTGGCGAACAGATTGTCGTTCTTATGCTGTCCAAACACAAGCTTCGTGTCCAGTAACTCGGTGATATGGAAGGCTCGAGGCTGTGGCTCTCCAAAGCCAACTTTATCCAGCATTTCCCTGTGTTCAGCGCTAACATCTTTGGAAGCCATGAGCTTGTAGATATCGTCTGTAGGTCTCCAATTGATAGCCGAGGCGGACACCTCGTCTGCGAATGAAAGGCTTTCGTTCTTCCCCTTCGATTTCACTTCCATCTCCAGCTTCCACATATCATCAATGATCTCAAACGAATATCTCTTGCTCTCGGCATCGTACTTGATCCCGTATCCACCAATGATGTAAACCGCAGCCGTGAGCTCCGACAACGTACCGGTTATTTCCTCATGATCTGTAGCGGCTGATTCCATCGTGTCCTTCTTCCTATCCCTGGATCTCTGAGAAATGTTAACCGCATTGGACGTGTGGCCAAATCTATTAGGCATGAAGCTGACTGGACGGTTTCCCCGCACGCCTTTGATCAAGGACTCGTTCAGGGCATAGTTGTCTCTGTGGTCGTTGGTGTACAGTCCAAACCGTTGTACCTCGAACGTCTGAATATCAAGCACGTAGATGTATTGGTTCTCTTTGATATGAAAGGACACCTCAATGACAGGGTCCTTCTCATGCTTCTCCACAGTTCGACCAAGCACAAACCCGCCGTAGTAGAGAATGTATCTCCCACTCAGCGCGTCTCCGGACATTCCCATGATTCCTCGCTCCATCATCACAGACTTATCTTCTCCCTTAGAGCGGCCCGACAACTCACGGGATCGTTTCTTAGCCAGATACACCTCTCTCAAATCGATAACCTTGATCACGTGGCTTTGCATCGACATGATGTAGCACAGATCGTTAGGAATCATCACGGCGGAGTTCAAGATGTCTGAGTTCAGCGGCAATGGGAAGTCTATGCGTCCATTGGCACTAACACGGATCTTATTTTTCAACAAGAGCCCAAGCTTCGATGTAGCTGTATGGTTCGAATAGATCGATCTTGTCCCAGCGACGGTGTAAAGAGACGAATCGACCCCGACCGTCGTGTGAAGGTACAACCCAGGCATAGGCGACTCAGTGAATTGTGACTCGCTGTGCAGATATGAAAAGAAATGGTCAGAGGTTATATCTTTATCATTGCGAACTTTGTAATCTGTTCCAGCCGGTTGTTTCCGCTCCGTGTACGCCTCATTCAAAGTGCTCTTACTCGAGCCATAAACGTACGGTTCCCAGAGTCGATGGCTAGCCAGGTATCGACTCATAGGATTACTCATATCCATGAACGCGACACTTGAGAAATCGTCCTCTTCCATCTCTCCTGCGTGACGAGTGGTTAACCCCGTCATGTCACCGCTCATTATTGCTTCTTCGATGCTTCGAGAGTACCCCGCGAGGTCGAAGATCCCATCGAAATCAACACAGGGGAATCCGTATGAGTCGTTCCTGCCCTCTGTGCTGCTACTGCATGGTTTATCAGAGTGTGATATTTCGTAATAATCTTCGTATAACCGACACAGTTGGTCCTCTATTATCTTGTCAATTTCCAAATGGTCATCGGCCACCTGTGACTTCTCGTCCTCCTCGATCAGTGGGTCCAGCAAATGGTGTAACTGTACCGTATGGTCACGGTTAATTATCAAGTTATTGAAGTTTTTCCGTATTGATGATTGAGGGGATTTCGACTTGTAAAAAGCTCCTAATACAGGGACCTGAGACCTGCAAGGGCCAATGGGCTTTGATGGTGTGTGTCCGTTTGAGTGTGTCATTTGAGGGGGGGCTTTGTTGTTTCTAGGTTGTTGTGTCAATAGTCCATTTAGTTGGCTTGGAGTATATGGTTCGAGAGTATGTGCTTAGAATAAAATATTACAATTAATATTACTTGTCAGTTGTAACAATGATACACAACAACGAGCAAAACGCAATTTCATCTTGTTGCAGATGCAGTAACTTCACGTCATCTGTCAGCTCAAAGCGGGTAACTGGTTTACACATCCGAACATCAACTACTAACCGCTCAAATTAATACGGTTCATGAACTAATTTATTCAAGAAACCTCTGAACCTGTATCAGTGTTTGTCTCCATATCGTTCCCTACCGGATCAGAAGGCTTCAAATAAGTCATGGTTTTCAAATAATCATAAGAATTGAACGAACTTAAAGGAAAATCAATAATCTCCGTGGTGTTGTTCAACACTTCACTCTTCTCATTGGCAATGTACTTCAAATTTGAGACCATGAATCCGCCACCATAGTATATTCTCTCGTTGGAGACGACAGCTGAACCCCCCAAGACCCCAACGTATGACAACTGGGACTGTGCCCCGGGCGTTAACGATTGGAACCTATGGAAGCATTTATAAAGCATCCAGGTTGCAGTCTTCAAGTTCAACACGAAGTACCGATAGTATTGGTCTCCCATATTCTTCTTGTCCATATCTTTCAACTTGATGAACAGCTCCGAGATATCGTGGGCTTTGGATTTGAACCGGTGCAGCGTAAGATCACTGGGGATAGTTCCAACAATAAGCACCATCCAGCAATCCATGATGAACGATACATGGCCACATTTCCTCACAATGGAAGGCCGGAAGTGGGTGTTGTCTATGACGAAGTTCGAATCGTAAACGTTGAACAAGGTCGCTAGCTCATGCCATGTCTCAGACTCAATGTCAAACCACCACACGTCTCCAAATATTTCAACACAGTCTGTTCCGCCGTGGATAACCAACTTCAAATTGGAAATAGGAGCAGTGTTCTTCTTTGGCTTTGAACTGGTCCGTTTGGTCTTGGCTGGGCGCGGTCCCTCAGAGTTATGCTCCAGTACTGGTGAGTCCGTCACAGCAGATCCCGCGGTGCTGTCACCGTTGGTATTTTGTGAATCTCTGCACTTTTCCCTTTCTCTCTGTTCATCAGACTTAAACATATGCTCTTTCCCCTTCCCAAAGGCAAACTCACTGTCAAAGATATTAGCCACATGGAATGCCCTTGCAGGAGGAGCCTTCTTTTGCGCCAATGACAAAGGAGTGGCAATCATCTCCTTACTGAACTCCATGTATCCATGTGTTCCCCTGAACGTTACGTTGGCTTCCACCTTCCATAAATCCTGGATGGCTTCGTACTCCTGGTATGCTCTCTCACTCGCCTTGAACCCTCCCATGACGTACACTGTGGCTGGTTGTTCCTCTGTGTCTGACTCCTTCTTTATGGTCACTGAAGTGGCTGTGTGTGCGAATCTTGGAACGGCTCTTGGGTCTCTGAAAGAGAATGAAGGATGGGCAATCATCTCGTGTTTGGTGAATTTGAAAGTCTGTAAATCTAAAATATATCCACAGTTGTTGATCCGTGTAGAGTTACGGATCACATACTGTCCTTCTGAAGTCTTTGACACCTCAGATATCAACTCAATGCCGCCGTAATAGAAACAATATCTGTCAGTGAGCATGCTTGCAGACATGCACATCAGGGGAGGAGGAACGTCTCCCGAGGGTATGAACTTCTTAGCAACGTGCGACTGAGACGACATGGTCCAACATTCGTAGTTTGGAACAACACATGCACTGTTAAGAATACTCGAATCCATAGGTGGCGGGAAATCAGTTGGGATCACTTTGAACTTGGACATGTCAATGCCCGACGGTGTGTGGTTGGCATATAGTGTTCTTGAGCCACCGATGATATAGATGTTCTCATTAGAAGTACATGCCGTATGGTAGACTAATGGAGGCAAGGGCTCTTCTGAAGTGGTACATGCCAAGTGAATGTAAGCGGTGAACTGGTCCAATGTCCCCAATTTGGCGTCTTGTTTGAAAGGTGAGATTTTCCTCTCCTCAGAGACAATCTGATGGTTGGACTTCCCCAATAATTCGTCAACCTGCATTTGAGGCTCCCAGATAGAATGGGTAGACAAATATGAATGCACTGGCTCACGAACTTTGAACTCGTGCTTCTTCATACCAGTTATCTTCTCCCTTACAGAATCAGGTCTTGGGGCAATATTGTTGTTCTTGAGCTTGTATTCCCAGTATCCTTCTATGTGTCTTTGCATCATTCTATCGATTCTCCTCATCGTCTCTTTGTCATTTAGATCAACATCCATTGGATGAGATACTCTCTGCTTAGCCCCTCTGGGGTTTTTAGCTCTTAAATCATTATTTCCCCTTTGCGAGGGCGGATAGCACGAGCCATTGGTCTTGGTTGGATATATCGCCTTGGAGATTATTCCAAGATGTGGAAATGCAGACATTGGTTCAAGGTGTTGGGTTATTACTGTATTGTGTGATTCTAGCGGTGTCTTCTAGATAGATAATAAGTACTGGTATGTGAAACTCAAAGATGAAATTCATCAAGTTTACAATTTTGAAAATTGTGGGGATGTGAACGGCGCGCGCCGCACTGTACTATTTTCTGGTTTTGTGGCAAACGTTTGTATCAATTATGTAGATAGATGTGTACACGACACGGGCTTCCATGCGTCACGTTGCAGCCTTCACATATATTGTCGCTGAATCCTGGGCCATGGAGTCCTGGGAAACGGTCTTTCATGAATTAACCAAACTCTAAAAACTACTATATCATCATCTGGATACAGATTAGAGATAATATTGTGCTCAAATTTGTCAAATCAAAGACGATTCTCTGAAATATCCTTACCAAATAGCATCTCGTTTGACCATACGTACTTTAAAACTGCACCACGACAATTTCCTGATTCGAAATCAAAGGCGTGGCCCAACAATGTGGAGCGACTTCCAAATTAGAATTCCGTCAAACAAGGAGTGGAGAAATCGGCTAGATCCCTTGTACAAAGACTTTACATCACTTGAGAAATTAAGATAATTATCATCTGATTTTATTCGCTAATTTCAGTCTTGTCAGATCTAATTCTCATTAATATTCAATGCTCAAACAGTTCGTTGAACGTGTTGCTCAAAGTACGTCGAAACCAGATCTGACATCTGACACTCCTTGAAACCATAAACTAACTAACTTTGTTCTTCGTCTAAAGGCATCAGGTCACCGGGCAACAAATCACCACAAAGTATCCTTAACTTCTCCAAACCTAATGAAATCTCAAAGATCATAACTGGCTCAGACAAAGAAATTGGTGGGTTCTCAACTGTGCATTTTGATCAATGCAAGGAAACTTCAGACTCAGATCCAACTATTACGGATCAATTTGGTTCTTTCCAAGGTTATCTCAACATTGACCCACCATTAGGACGCTCTAATGTCCATCAATCTGGGTACGCCATGTTCAGAACTCAGAGTCTACCATTATCTCCTATCTTTCACCAACCAACGTTCCATAATTGGTCCAATCTTTCTCATTTACTCCTTGCTGTTCGTGGAGATCATCGTGCATATTCGGTCAATTTTCAAACTGATTCAACTTCTGCCACAGATCTATATCAACATCGTCTATCCCTTCAAACTCCAGGTCATTGGGAAACAGTCGTCATTCCTCTTAAAGATTTCGTCCTTACAAACAATGGTGTGATTCAACATCAGGTTGATATAGATCTAACTAAAGTGAAGACTTTTGGTGTCGGCGTGAATGGAAGAGTCTTGGGACCTTTCCGTTTGGATTTTAAAGATGTTAGATGTGTAAGTGGTGAAGATACGTTGTAAATTTAAGGATATGGAGAGGAAGAAGTCTGATGGGCCGGGGCTCTTTAAGGTTTGTATTTATTATTGGGTGTTTTATTTATTTGATTGAAACTTAGACGCTTTTATGTGTTCTCAGCAGCTTATTTATATATTTATCTTTGATATGACATAGATAATATACTAGTAGATATTACATGAGTGTAAAGCAGGTTAAATCACGTTCACTTATATTGAACTGAAGATTGGACGTACATAAATGGTAGAGGGCACGCACACATATCACAGCTAGATATTATGACGTTGGTTCTGTCGCTCCCATACGACCTCTAATTTTGTTTGCTCATATTTGTTAAACTAGTGTTATTTGGAATGTATCATGCTACTTACCAGTTCTATAACATACTATAGTTCGTGTCACGTGCATGGACCATGAAAATTGAGAACCCTCGTGTCTGGGATCTCAAAACTGACGCACACTTTTTGTCTTGAACATTGCTCTCCATTGGATGATTACTAATACACGGTAGTGACGTGGTTTTGCAACGATAGTTCATCATTTGAGTGCTATTTTAAGTTTATACATGGTTTTAGGTATCTATTTTAGTGATTAGTCGATTGTTCGTACGATCTTTGATTTCATCATCAAAGTGAACTGTGCAATAGAAATTCGCGGACCTCCAGCAGAGGTTCAAAAAAGAACTTGGGTCTCTCAAATTGGTGTAAAATAAAGCTTCATATTTGCACTTGAACATTATCCTATTTTGGATGATAAGTCTATGATACTATATTAATAAATAGAATGCTGTTACATACCTTTCGGGGCTTATAATTATCAAATAAGACGTTTCAATGTGTTAAAAAGTAATTAGAGTATGAAAGTCCAGATAACCCTAACCATTCGAAATGTAAACAGATCAAAGTTGAGGCCCAATTAGGAAATCACTTTGTACTCTCTCATACGTTAGCTTGCATGTCTGTGAATTTTCATTTTTTTGGTTTGTCCGGTGTCCAGTGGATGAAATATTCCTTATATCCGTGAACGGTGAATCGTTATTCCGCGGTTAGATCAAAATTTGGGAAATGAACATGAAGTTCTGATTTCTGCTAGGGTTCGGGGAAGAAGAATGGCTGATCAAAACTGAAAGGCTAGAGATTCGAACGTGACTGGTGAGAATTTCACTGGTCCAGGGTCCTGATTCCTGATTCTTTGAATTGGATTTTGGGGGAAAAGGCTAAATCATCGTCTTAGTAGCACGGAAATCAAGGGACTTGTCCTTATAACGTTACTCACTTTGTTCTTTGAGAACTGTCAAACGGAGAACTTTATAAAGTGAGAAATGTACAAAATGAAACCGTCCAATCTTCATGAGTCTTGTGACTTTGGGTCCTGAGATTCTCTAGCGATCTACAACTTGTAACTTTAGACCGATCTAGAGCTTAAGAATAGTCCCTTGCTTGCAGAAACCAGCATATCAAACGGTTTAAATAAGTATGACGCGAGATACACAAACGCGGAGAATCAAAAGTTCAAAGTTCAATCCCTTCGTTTTCCTAGTTATGAACAACTTATACGTTGAACCCTCTGACTTTCTTGTCTTTTTGAATGTTATGATATGAGGAGAGTTCAGATTGAAGTACGCAGCCTTCCGTGGGAACTATCAAATTTCAAAAACATGAGAAAGATTTTTGTATAAATGAGGAAAGGTACGCCACTTTTAACCTAACTTGTTTGGATTCTATTCAGATAAATTCTCTTACTCAATTGATCAATTTCCCAACTATTCAGACATGAGGATTTTAGCCACCACCACGTCTGTAAACAACAGGCCTTTCGTTGTTCTCTGGACGACTCTCCTTTCTCTTCTGTTCCTTACAAACTTATCTCAAGCTGATGATTCCTCTGAAGACGAAGTCACAGGCCCAACAATCGCTGGTGATATTTCTGGAGCTGTCTCTGCCAATTTCCAAGTCACTATGCCTTCTCAATTAGGACCTTGGGATTATGTTATCTTCAACGTGTCTATTCCATATCTTTCCACTTTATCGATTTCCAATTACATCATGATCTCAGACGGCGCTATGAACACTGCCTTGACTTATTCTCATGACTCTGACTTCTCCTGGGTTTACGTGAACACCAACTATATGCCAAGTGACAGTGATGTGTTGATATTTGACGTCGACGACAGTTCCACTGGGGCAGCCATCACTGGGATCTTTGAAGTGAGCGTCCATGTGACGATGAAAAAGACTGGCGTTACTGATCCTGTTGAGTGGGATTTGTCAAGTGAGGTTTACAACCCTGCTTATTACACCGTGACTTCTTCTACTTCTACTTCTACTTCTACGACCAGAACCAGCACCAGCTTCGACAAACCTGTGATGACCGGTCAGATGAACTACCCAACAGGAGCCCATTTCACCGTGCAAGTTGGTCCTTCTGAGCCAACGTATTCGTGTGTGATTTACGATATCTATGCCTCTGATGCTGACGCTTTTGTTTTGTCCGATACTTCGATGTACGTCGATTACAATCTTGAGTCCTCCAGTGATTACCAATTGACTCAAAACACTTCAGATCATGCTTCTGTCGAATACGAAGGTCAACCAAGCATCGAGCAACGTGTGGAGTTTGATTTAACTTTGAAAAAGAACAACTATGACGCTGGTGTTGGAGCTATGGCCATAGTGCAAGTCGTTTATGACGACCAAGTCACGAGTTCTTACACTTTGAGTGCTTCTCCTGGGACCGCTTATGTCAATAGGGCTAGTTCCGCCACTGCTGTTCCTTCTGTTAGTGTTGTTCAGAGTGCCTTGCCTACCTCAGTTAGCTTTGCAGTTGAAATCGATGCTTCTTTGGGTCCTTGGGAACATTTGGATTATGAATTGAGTGTCGTTGATCAAGGCACGTATTTCCAGAACGTGGAGTTGGATGTGGACTCGAATCAAGTTTACAATGATATCACAGTTGTCAACAGTCTACAATCTTTGTCTGTGAAGTACGATATCAACCCTTTGAACTCTGAAGTTTTAAACTTTGATGTTGTTTCTGATGATGCTCAGTTTGCGGGTGTGATTGGTGTCACTGGGTTTGCTGTTTTGGAAAGATGGAACCCGGACGATGTGAGTGATTATCAAACTTTGACGTATCCGTTGTCTGCCAGTGTTGTTCAATCAACTTCCAGTTTCAGCTTTAGTTCCAGTGTCATTGCCACTTCTTCTTCTTCCAGCTCGTCGTCACTTGTCTCTTCTTCTTCTTCAGTTTCTTCTTCTTCAACCTCTTCTGCGGCCGCTTCATCCTCCGCTGCTCCAATCAATCCACTTTCTCTTTCATCCACTTCCAGTTCTACTAAAGTCGCACATTTCCTCTTAACCGTTGACAAGTCTCCTTTCAAGAGTTGGGTGTACTTCGAATGTGAAATTAAGCCAGACTCCTTGCTGGTTTCCTCTGCCACCAATGCCCAACTCTACCTTGACGGTGTTCTTCAAGGTGCCGCATACGTCCTGCCTATCTACAACAACGACGTGTTGATCCTTAACAACAAGAACCCAAGCATCAGCGAGCAGATCTCTTTCGAGTTGACCGTTCCAGACAACTATGACAACACCACCGTTGGTGTTGAGATCTCAGTGGTGTTAACTTTACCAAAGGCAAACCCACTAGCCGCAGATCCATCGTCCACTTACTCCATCTCTGGTGTTGCCACTTTAGCTACGGCGGATCCAGTTTCAAGCTCCTCATCTTCTTCTTCTTACTCCTCCACTGTCACTTCCACCGCCACAGCTTATGTCTCTGCTCCAACTATGGCTGGGTCGTTATTCTTAGACGGATCCGACTCAGGCCAATTTGAAATCGACTTGGATAAATCTGTTCCTGGGTATGACCAAGTCACATACAACGTGTACTCTCTTTCTGATTATGTTGGTTTCACTGATGCCTCTTTCTACGCTGACAATGAACTGATCGATCCTTCTCAGTATGAAACTATCGCTGATAACCCCAACTACCGTCATGTGATGTATCAGCAAGAGCCAACCATTGGTGAGAGATTGGTCTTGCCGTTCACCGTTGATAGTTCCTACTCGGGTAACGTCGTTGCTAAGGCCGTTGTGTTTGTCGTTTACTCCGCTACGTCCGAAGTCGCCACTAGTACTTACACTTTGACTGCTACTGCTGGATCTGTTACCTCCCATGCTAGTTCAGTTTCATCAGCTTCAACGGCCACCAGCTGCCTCTTCCTCGGTCCCAACTCCAACAGCCATCACATTTAACACGATTGACTCTACTGCCGAGTTGTCTCCTGGAACAATGAACTTTGAGTTGATCGTTCCTGCCGTTTACAAGCCTTGGAATTACGTCACTATCCACATCACTTCCAACGATCCTGGGTTCTCAATCAACAGTGAGTCTCTTTACGCTGACACCAGATTCACCAATATCCCATTCTCTGAACTGTCCAACGGTGATTTTGAAGTCACTTTACAAGGTTCAGTCAATACTGCTTACACTGTGGATATGCTTTTGGCTGCTACGGAGGATTTCCAAGGGTTTTTTGTCGCTACGGTTACTGTTACCATTAATAAGAATGTCGTCACTTCTGCAAAGAAAAGAGATGGCGATGATGATGGGTATGTCGCTCCTGCAACACAGAACTTGGTTTTCACTTTGACTGCTGGTTTCGAAGTTGGGACTGTTACCAGTGCTATCTCGTCTTCGACTGTGTTGAGCTCTGTCTCGGCTACTGCTTCTTCATCTGAAGCTTCTTCTGTACCTGAATCCACTTCAGAATCTGCTCCTCAGCCATCTTCTGTGTCAACATCTGAAACAACTTCTTCTGCTTCTGAGCCAGCCGAGCCTTCCAGTTCAACCATTGAAACTTCAGCCGGGGCTTCTTCCACTCCGTATTCCTCCACATCCGCCTCTTCCTCTTCCTCATCATCTTCTTCAGTGTCACCATCATCCACAAGTGGTCCAATCTCCTTCAAAACGGATCCATTAAGCACCACTCCACACCCATTGAACACGGTTCCGTTCATCCTCACGATCCCTGCTTTCCTTGGTCCTTGGAACTACATATACATCCAATTAAGCTCCAATGATTTCTCGTTTGAATTGTCGTCAGTTTACGGTCTCGCTGACTCTTCCAGTACAGATATTGCATTCCAGCCTGGCACTTCGAGCTCGGGGTATGATACGACAATCACAGCTAATGTTGAAGAAGATTTAACCATTGGCTTTGATTTAGGTTCAAGTGGGAGCTTTAGAGGTTTGTTTATTGGTGTTGCTCAAATAAGAATCAACAGACCAAAGAGAACATCTTCTGTTCCTGTTTATGGTAAGAGAGATGATGGGAATAATGAAGATTTGAATTATACGGTTAGTGCTAGCTTCCAAGTTGTTGAAAGTGCTTCTTCCTCTGTGGCTTCGGTGGGCTCTTCAGTGGCTTCTTCGGTGGTCTCTAGTTCGAGTTTAAGCTTAATTTCTGAGTCTTCTGGCTCTGTTTCAAGTGTTGGTTCTTCTGTTATCACTGAATCATCTGCTTCTGCTTCTGCTTCTGCTTCTGCTTCTGCTTCTGCTTCTGCTTCTGCTTCTGCTTCTGCTTCTGCTTCTGCTTCTGCCTCTGCTTCTGCCTCATTGATCACTTCTGTCGTTACTGTCACCGCAGAATCATCAGCTTTAGTGACAGTCACTTCCTGTGTCTCTAACCTTTGTAAAGAATCAACTTTAGTCACTGGTGTCACATTGGTCACTACAACTGTTAATGAAATTGAAACTAGCTACACCACTTATTGTCCATTGACTTCAGTTACGACCATCACTTCAACTTATTGTCCTTTTACCACTACAGCCAACACTAACGGTTCTGGTTCGATCTCAACTTTAACTAAAGATGATATCAACACTACAGTTATCACAATCACTTCATGTCATGAAAATAAATGTCATGCATCAACAGTGACAACTGGTTATTACATCTCTAGTTCCACTAGTACCGGCTTAAACAATGAAGGATCAACTGTGGTTTCCACCGTTACTACTGGTTTGTTTACTCCTTTGAGTGAGACTAAATCAACTGGTGCCGTTGACTCAACAATCATCGGTGTTGAGACTACCGTCAAAGAATCCACTGTTGGTACTGTTGAAAGTACTACTGATACTGTTGCTGGTACTACTGCTGCTACTGCTGCGACTACCAAGACTACTGAGACAACCATCAGCACTCAATTGGTCTCAACAATTACCTCTGCTCTTGGTGTTTCGCAATCCTCATCATCATCTTCTTCAATTGTTAGTGGATTTGAAGGTGGTGCTGTTAGATCTGAAGCAAGTTTATCTAGATTGATTACCGCTTCAATCTTGGTGTTCTCTGGTTTGTTTGGTTTATGATCGGTTAGCTGTTATTGATGGAAACCTGTTTTAGAATTTAGAAATATTTAAAAATAATATTAGATACCCTTTGTTATAAATATCATCACTAATTGATGTTTAAATTTGTTAAAAGGTAGAGAGACGCAGAGCAGAGCTGTCGCGCTGCCATATGTACAATTACAAATTTCACGCGTCTCGGCAATACTCGGCGATTCTCATCCCGATGACGTATTTTGCTTTTGTGTCAATTTTCAAGAATCGTTTTTGTGGTCTCCCAAGCAATTTAACACCACCCGTTTGGATTTGACAGTTAGCCGCCGGCCACTGAGCTGAAGGATTTTGATCATAGCAAGCTATCGCTCAGAATAAACAAGGTGGGAATTGGGAGATTTGTTTGTATAAATAGCAATTCAATTCCATCAAGCCAATGTAACATGAACCAAGTTGATTAAATACTATCCAACAGATACATCACAAATTCTCTCTCTCTCTGGCTGATTGACGTTAGATAGTTGAAACACAGTCCTTCTCTCCCGCTCCTTGAACCCTTTCTCCTTTGCTTAACTAATTATCACTATTCATTCCAGATACTCAATTTCTTCTCATTACTTCACGATGTCTGAAGGCAAACAGCAGCAGAAGCAGCAACAACAACAGCCTCCAGTTTACGATCAGTCTGAAGGTGGCGATTTAGGCGCACAACAACCTAACTACAACCAGCAACAGCAGCAACAGACGCATCAACCCCCTCAATTCACTCAAGATGTTGAATACCATGGTGAACCGGATAAGAATGAGTACAATGATGATAAACCTTCAGTTTGGAACCCAGACGCTGAAACGTTTGACGAAGCGTTCAAAGTTGAGAAACCAAGGTTGAACGACTGGCCATTCACGATATTCTTTATTATTTGTTGTGCTGGGTTTATTGTCATTGCCGCTATCACTTTGAAAGAATATGCACACACTTATTCTCAACAAGGTAGCTCCATTTACCAAAGCACTCAGAGCTTCACTTTGAACACTAACACGGTTATTCTTTTCGTGTTTGGGGTCGTCATCTCGCTGGTTTTAGCGGCAGGGACTTTAGTCCTTGCTCGTGCTCATCCTCGTGGATTTATCAAGCTGAGTATCATTGTCAACGTCATTATGGGGATCGGTACAGCCATTGCCTACTTGGTGATGCGCTATTGGTCTGCAGGCATTGTGTTCCTTGTTATGACGTGTATTTCCGCCTGGTGTTACTGGTCTATGAGATCTAGAATCCCGTTCTCTGCTGAGGTTCTTGTGACTGTCATCAACGTTATGAAGAAGTATCCTTCAACTTTGATTGTCTCTTTGGTTGGTGCCATTGTCGCCGGTTGCTTCTCGGTGTTGTTCAGCACTGTTGTCGTTGCTACTTATATGAAGTACGATCCTTCCAGCTACCAGTGCACCGATCCAAACGGCTGCTCCAGGGCCAAGTTGATTGGTATTTTGTTCTGTGTGTTCTTTGCTGGGTATTACATCACCGAAGTGATCAGAAACGTCATTCATGTGACTATCTCGGGTGTCTACGGTACGTGGTACTACATGTCCAAGTCCGACCAAGGTGAGCCAAAATGGCCAGCCTCAGGTGCTTTCAAGCGTGCCATGACTTACTCCTTTGGCTCCATTTGCTTTGGTTCGCTGATTGTCACGTTTGTCGATTTGTTGAGACAAGGTTTGAACATTTTGAAACAATCTGTCGCTTCCGCTGGTGATGGCTGTGCTCAGTGTGGCTTCTTAGTCTTGGACATCGTTATGGGGCTCGTTGAGTGGCTAGCTAGGTTCTTCAACCAATACTCGTATTCATACATTTCCCTCTACGGTGACGCTTACATTCCTGCCGCTAAGGCGACTTGGAGACTAATCAGACAAAAGGGTATGGACGCTTTAGTCAACCAGTGTCTTGTTGGTACAGCTTTGGGATTCTTCCATCTCTTCAACGGTTACGTTACAGCTTTGTTTGCCTTCCTTTACTTGAGATTGACCAAACCAGATTACAACTCTGACGGTTCCTATTACGGTCCAGTCGTGGCCTTTGCCTTCTTGATCGCTGTGCAAATCAGCCACGTCATTACTCAACCTTTGATGAGTGGTACCAGTACGTTCTTTATTGCATTGGTTAGAGATCCAGAGGTTTACATGCAGAGTTACCCTGATAGATTTGAAACTATTGCTCAGACATACCCAGATATCTTTGACAAGTTAAGAAGCCATTAATGATACTGATATATATATATATATATATTGATATTGATATTGTTTACTTTAATTCGATTATATTATATACTACTGATCGTCATATATGTCAAACCAACTGCAAATTAATATAATATATTAGTTATAGAATAAATACATATATTATTTCATGCAGCAGATAATATCAATATCATTCTTAATTTTACTAACGACATACATTTTTAATTCGAATATATAGCTCAGCAGCAGCTAGTATATAATCATATCATGAATAAATTTAATATAATCATGCAGCATAGAAGCTGATGATCTATAATATAATAATGTACAAATATTGATATTATAATTGAAATATAATAATATTAATATATTATAATTTTAAATAATGTTATAATTAAAATATTAAATTATAATTATAACTGCTGCTTCATTATTATTTATTACAATTTACATGATAGTTATTGAGGTTAAGTGAGTGTGTAATATTATCATAAATATTACACATAATTCATTAATATTAAATATATATTTAATAATTATTAAGTTGTTAATATAAAGCAGCTATAATAACAGAAGATCAATTTTATAACTAGCGATCATGTGATATAAATCAATCATAATATTAATTGCTGATATTAATTTTCAGCACTACTTATAACTTAATTCCTTAATAATTATATGGATCTTTTGATTTCTCCGCACATGGGTAGAAATCGTCATATATATGTCTGAGCTCTGACTTCCAATCCAGTGTACGTGTGTATAACGCCAGCAATTCCAATTGTTTCACCGGATCCAATATCAAAGCTCGATTCTGACTTCCAAGGAAGAAGATAAAAGTGCAACAGATCTATCATACTTATATGATACTTCAATGAGATCGAGACAACAATTATGTATGGCACTGCCCATTTCTCAGTCTATCCGGAGCGATGGAAGTCCTTAATGCATGAATCTGCATATATGCGAAGAATTGGAGCACCGAAGCATTTGGAAGACTTGAAAGCTGAGATTTTCGATAGAATTTCCAACATAGGAGAGTTGAAAAAGAAGAATTGCACTTTTGAAACATATTAAAGTTGAAGTGATATTGTTTATATTTTTTCCAACAAAACATTATCCTCTTTTTGGATTTCAATTTACCTGCTACATGTTAAAGCAAAGTCGGAATTAGTTGTAACTCAGGTGCAACTGCGGGTCGGTTTGTTCGAACTTCGAATTTATCCGAGACCGAGCTGTGTTGTAAAGTTGTAAAGTTGTAAGTTTTTAAGAATAGCACAACTGGGCCCCCTCTGGCACGCAGGCGTTTCCAAGAATTGTAATATTTGAAGTCTAAACGTCC
>JAKTWX010000167.1:2003-21634 GCA_030582275.1 Waltiozyma pijperi
CAAAGTGTATGAGTCCATAGATACAACGTACTTGGGGTAAACAGTTCAAACCAGTGACAATGAGTGACACATAACTACCATTTCTTTCATATACAATTGGGAAACTGGGATGGAGATTAGTACTATGGGTGTGAAATCTAATTGATTTTTAAGTGGAGAATCACTGAAACATTGCTATCATGTGGTGAGAGATGTGTCAAGTATATTCTAAATGTATTAAAACAGAAATTGGGGCTTCTGTTATGTTGCAGTGCGCGCAGGCCACTTGAGATTATGGGAGTATTGCTAGAAGTGCCTGAAACTTTGAGCCTGTATCTTGTTAATTGACTCCTCACTGAAAGTTCAAGTGGGAAACGATAGTGGTTATAATTGGTAGTTAGCCCTCTTTGAAAGCTTATACTAGTGGCTTTAGATATTCGGATGATTATATTTTGAATATTGCGGACACCCGTCCGGTCGAGCGTTATATATGTACATGTATAGTGTCACGTGACCGCGTGATTTTATAAGGGATATTCATATTACTCTAAAATTATAATTATATTATATTTCTCAACCGCGCTTCAAGGCTCTAATTATATAAAAACCAGAAACTACAGAATCAACCATAGCTATGCCATATTAATGCTATAATATCATCGCATCCTATCGAAAGACGAATGTATTTTTTCAGAATATCTGAATTATGACAACCGATGAGAACTGTGAATATATTTTTGGTTAACAGTACCTTAACAGCAATATGATTTAAATCTTGATCACACAGTGAGTGTTCAGGGAATGTGTGGGTGGGCCAATTCATGAAAACATTATGAAACTTCCAGCTAATCTATAGATCTTTCCTCTAATTAATTCTTCAAAATACTTTTGATAATATTATCAGCTATTCTGTAGGGATTTATGATCTATATATAAGCTCATTATAAGTTTTTATAGCCTCAGCTAACAGTATTTCTACTGAGAGTCATCTGTAGTTACATTCAGAGACAAGCTGAGTGCATATGAGCAATGATCTGAATACAATTATTGAACAATGAGGAAGACTTTTGTAAAATCAACGCACAGTTGTGACTAGTAGTATCAGTCCCATTTAAGTATACTATTCCCCTGTAGCTGTTACACAAGTCTAGAACAGTCAAGATATATTTGGACTTTGGTCATGCATATAGATTTAACACATCCCAGGGCACTACACAATCCAGTCGTCAAGCTATATCTAGCTTAAAACCAATCCAAGCCAGGAGAATACAGCTATATTATATCTTGTGAGTACAAAATTCAAATCTAATTTAAAATAAAGGCACCCACCCACTAACCCATTACACTCACTTGAAAATTGAGCTAGTACAGCTAAAGACTAGAACCGTCGGTCATCGAAACAATACAAGAATTAATAACAAACATAATAAAAGAACAAATATAATAGGTCCTGAGAATGCAGAATCACAAGATTTGATCAACGAAATTCACTAGCAAGTAAATTATTATTCATGAGACATGCGTAAGTTGGTCATTAATTAAGATTGAAATGTTTCAAGAATTTTTAATTTATAGATCGAGGGATTGATTTATTATATAACCATACCCGGTCGCGCGTTATGTATGTGCATGCATAGTGTCACGTGACGTGAACTAATTCAAGTACATGTAATTTATAAGGATCATAATATCCATATTTCTCTAAAATTATATTAATTATATTATATATCTCAACCGCGCTTCATGACTCTAATTGTGCATTATATATAAAAATCAAAAACTGCAGAATCAAACACAACTGTGCCATATTAATGCCATAGTAATATCATCGCATCCTTTAGAAAGTACGACTGTATTGTTTGAGAATATTTGAATTATGACAACCGATGAGAATTATCAAAACATGTTTTATTACCAGTAGAATGACAGTGATATTATTTAAATGATCACATGAGTGAGTGTTCAGGGAATGTGCGGGTGGGCTAATTCAATATAACAATATTATGAAACTTCCAGCTAATTTATAATATCTTTCTTCTAATTCTTTAATATACTTTTGATAATATTAGCTATTCTATACAGGGATATATATATGATCTATATATTACAAGCCCCTTATACGTTAACAGATAACAGACGTACTTCAAACTGAGTGCATGCGAACAATGATCTCTTGTAAAGACAGCTGAATACAACTAGCTATTGAACAATGAGGAAGACTTTTGTGAGATCAACGTATCACAGTGGAGGGTAGTATCAGTCCCATTAGATTATACTATTCCTCTGTAGCTGTTTATTGAATATCACACATATGATAGATATATAACAAGTCTAGAACAGTCAAGATATATTTGGACCTTTGTCATTGACATAGATTTAAGACATCCCAGTCATCAAGCTATACCTAGCTTATACCCAATCCTATAGTATATCTTGTGAGTACAAAACTAATTTACTGTACGAATAAATGTTGCACCCACCCACTAACCCATTACACTCACTTGAAAATTGAGCTAGTATAGCTAAATACTAGAAACATTATAAGCAATGGATAAGTCAGTATATGTATATGCTTGTCTATCATCACGCCATACGAATTTGATGGATATTCACTCAACGATCCAAAATTCACTAGCAGGTATATTATTATTCATGAGACATGCGTAAGTCGGTTGTGAAGTAAGATTGAAATGTTTCAAGAATTTCTAATTTATAGATCCACTAGCCATACTTTTACCGGTATGCGCCACAAATTAATTATATATCGCGATTCGAGGCGCCGGCCGGGCCAATTAATCACCAGCTGTCGTGTCCGATACAATTGTGTAATTTTTCCCCAACTTTTCAACGCGATAAAATATGAAGCAGATCTTGCATGCAAACTGGAAGATAGATCTAATATCAACAAGTTCATCCAATTCAACAACATCGTCAATCAATGTTATCACTCTCAAGATCACTCCACCGCAGCGTCTCAACACTGCGCCGTCATCTCTCAACCGCCACCACTGCCACCACTAATTCGATTGAATCCGATTACACACACGCTATAATCGGAGGAGGTGTAATTGGACTCTCCATAGCCACAACACTTGCTTCCCAGGCAGGCAATCGAGTGTTATTATTGGAAAAGAACCATAAATTAGGCCAAGAAACCACCTCCCGTAACTCTGAGGTGATCCACGCTGGGTTATACTACCCCGCTGATTCTTTAAAGACTCAATTATGCATTGAGGGTAAACATATGATTTATGAGTTAGCCAAATCGAGGAAATCCGGGATTGAGGTACGTAAATGTGGGAAATGGATCGTCGCTCAGACAGATTACGAAGACGCATACATTGAGCATCTACACTACAAGGCCAAAGAACTTGGTGTGAAGACGGAGTTGATTCCAAGTTATAAAGCCTCGATGATGGAACCTGCTGTTAAGGCGCTAAGAGGTGTTTTGAGTTCTCCAACGAGTGGGATTATCAGTTCGGAGAGTCTTATGGCTTACCTCGAGGCGGAATTCCAAGACTCTGAAGCGGGGGATATCGTGCTGGGTGCTAAAGTTGTCGGATTGGCTCAAATCAACGGGAAGGAAGGTTCGGGTTTTGAAATCACCGTTGAGAGCGGATCATCATCAGCTGAGAGTGGCGGTGATATTGAACTGAGTTCGATCAAAGTGGATAATGTGGTTAACTCCGCTGGGCTGTACGCTGACAAGATCGCCAATATGCTGTTACCAGCAGAGAGACACATGAAGTTGTATTACGGGAAGGGGACTTACTTCAGTTACAACTCGTCTTTCCCAGAGGTGCGCCGTTTGATATACCCTGTGCCACCGAAAAACGTCAAATCTTTGGGGACACACTTGACGATTGATATGGAGGGGCAAATCCGATTTGGGCCTGATTTGAGATACGTTGACAGTCCGTTGGATCTTAACCCCGATGAAGTTGATTTACGCGAATTCCACGACCAAATCTCAAGGTATTTGGACCACATTATGATTGAGGATCTATCTCCTGCTTATTGTGGGATCAGACCTAAACTGAACGGGCCTGACGATTCGGAGTTCAAGGATTTCTACATTAAAGAGGAGCCGGGGTTCAAAGGGTTTGTCAATTTGGTTGGGATGGAGAGCCCGGGGTTGACTAGTGCTTTGGCTATAGGCAGATACGTCAGAGATATTTACCACAAGTAATTATAACATAATACAATTATATATTTGTACATAGATGTAATACCATTACTCCTTCTTACTGAGTTTAGGCAAATCAACAGGCACAGTAGGATCCGGGCTCTCTTTGAAATAGCCGCTGAGCAAAGCTCTCTCAGTGTCCCATCTATTGGCAGGGTTCAAACAAAGCAAGCCACACATCAAATCCAAAGCCGCCTCAGTGGCACCGATGAACCTTTTCCTCAACTCGGATCTCGTAGGTTCAGGGTATATTTTCAAGTCGTTATAATTCGGCAAGCTGGAAACATTGCTCCAATTCTCCTCCGTCGGAGTCCCCAACGCCTGGAAAGTGACATCGATTTGGTCCAAGTCGTCTCTCCCAGGCAGATACGGAACCCTCAGCATCAGCTCGGCAAAGATCACACCGACAGCCCACAGATCCACCGCCTCGGTGTAATGTCTTGATTCAAATAAAAGCTCAGGGGCACGATACCATCTCGTGACGACGTTATGTGTTAACAGTTCGTTTGGCGATGTCAGGGATCTTGCTAGCCCGAAATCCGCCAGTTTCAATTCACCCTGCGGGGACAAAAGCAGATTATTTGGCTTCAGATCACGATGCAAAATGTGGTTCCTGTGACAGTGATGCACCCCACGTAAGGTCATTAATAACCAGGATTTGATATCGCCCGGTGAGAACAATATTGACCGATCTTTGATCAACATTTCCAAATCGGCTGGTAGGTATTCCAACACCAAGTTCAGGTCGCCTTCCTGGGACGAGAACACGTCCACCAGTTCAATGATGTTCAAGTGGCGGAGCTCTTGCAGATACTTCATCTCTCTTATAGCAGACATGTCTAATCCGTCTTTGAATTGACCCGCTTTGATTTCCTTTATAGCGATGGGGCGTTGAGTGGCTGTGTGGTGGCCCAGGTAAACAACGGCGTAGGTACCCTCACCGACTTTCTTTGACTTTGTGTACAGTGGCGACATTGAAGCAGTATCGTATCTTGATTGTTGAATGAATGTTAAGAGTGTTATTGATGAAGAAAGTTATAAATTGGTTTATCTATTTTATAAAATTCCAGCATGGCACCTGCCAGATCTTTACGTGTAGAAACAGCTTCGCGTCTTTGTCCGGTACGTGCACTCAGAACGAGCGATCTTGTATTATAATTATTGAAAAATCGTAATTGTATGGGAGTTACAGAGTTCAAGATGGATAGACCTTTAAATCTTTACAACAGAGCACAAACCCCATAACACTATGCTAATACGACCATCGTTGTCTCTTTTCTCACGAGGAAGGCCTGCTATTATCAGCGCTGCCACCACATTACGCCTCCCAATTCACATCCGTCTCAACACCACAGATGCCGCCATACCTTCCTTAGATCCAACATTACAAAATTTCCAAGAGATACATCCTTCATTGCTTCAAAGAGCACAGATTCTCTCTTCGGAGTTAACCCAACTGGAATCCGCAATCTCCTCAGGCTCCGGTTTTGATCTCAACCAACAGAAGAAGTTCTCGCAGCTTTCAGCCATCGTTGATGTTTACAACGATTACATTGCGCAACTTTCCAATTTCAAAGAGCTGCAATTGATGATCCAAGAAGAAGGACAAGACCCAACTTTATTAGAAGAAGCCACCTCAGAATTACAATCAATTCTCCCAGATCTAATCGCCATAACATCCAAACTGCAATCCAAACTACTCCCACCACACCCATTCGCGGATCATCGTACTTTGATCGAACTGAGACCTGGGATCGGTGGGGTAGAAGCTATGATCTTCACCTCTGATTTATTACAAATGTACACGTCGTTTTGTATGCTTAACCGCTGGAAACACTCCATCATCTCCAAGACAGTCAACCAGCAGGGCAACGGGATCACAGAAGCCATTCTCAGTATCGATGAGCCAAGTTCATACGATACCTTGAGGTTTGAATCAGGGGTCCATAGAGTGCAAAGAATCCCAGAGACGGAATCCAAAGGCCGTGTTCAAACGTCTACCGCTGCGGTGGTTGTGTTGCCACAAATGTCTGAATCCGGCGCTAGTGAGGATGCAGATGAGAGGGCTTTTGCTCAAGGTGAAGTGAGAATCGATGTCATGAGAGCCTCAGGGAAAGGTGGG
The DNA here is from genome assembly GCA_030582275.1 of Waltiozyma pijperi. Taxonomy (NCBI): domain Eukaryota; kingdom Fungi; phylum Ascomycota; class Saccharomycetes; order Phaffomycetales; family Wickerhamomycetaceae; genus Waltiozyma; species Waltiozyma pijperi. Next base: position 8,291 of record JAKTWX010000167.1, read on the forward strand.
CAACATGTCAACACTACGGAATCAGCAGTGAGACTGACGCATATCCCTTCTGGGATCGTGGTTAGTATCCAGGATGAAAGATCTCAGCATAAGAATAAAGCCAAGGCTTTCACTATCTTGAGAGCTAGGTTAGCAGAGTTGGACCGTTTGGCCCATGAAGCTGAAGAAAGAGACAAGAGGAAAGAACAAGTCTCATCTACGGATCGTTCTGATAAGATACGGACTTATAACTTCCCTCAGAATCGTGTCACGGATCATAGGGTCTCTGGGTTGAGTGTTCATGATATCGAAGGCGTCATGAGAGGTGAGAGATTGGCTGGGATCATTGACGTCTTGAGAGAAGATGAAGGAAAGAGAAAGAGTAAAGAGTTGTTAGAGGAGTTAGAAAGAGAACAGAAGAAAAAATAGTATGTGGCATATGTATTGAATGTATATAGGGTTTTAATTAAACATGAGTGGTTGATTAAAAGATCAATAGACGTATAATTTATATATTGCTACGTCATATTAACGTATATTAGCTGATAGCTAGCTAGGTGAAGACAAGCCAGTGATTATACTTATCAAACAGCTAGGATAGACATTACCCACCCACGTACCCACAAACTCACTAATTCATAATAATATTATATCAAGGCTAAGTTATTCCCACGCAATACACTGCAACATCACGCTGCAATTTCATCTAATGGGAAACAAATTTTCAAGTACAATATTGCAGACAAAATTTTGAAAATACAGAACTTTTACCAAATCTGATGCTAATGAACATTGGTTAAAGATCATCTAAAAGATATTGCACATGATGTAAGATCATAAACATTAGTATTTATATACTTCCCGAGCTGCATGAGATTATATATAATATAATTATTTAAATTTATAATATTTATAATTGATCATATTGGAATTAGTTTCAGATCGCTGTAGCTACTAGCTGTGCAACGTATATATTATTATAGATAGCTAGATATTGAAGACAAGCCAGTGAATCACAAAGCTAGGATATCATGCAGATCCATCTATTCATATGATCATAAATTAGTTATACTGAGATAATACATATTATATAATTACTTTTACAATACTTATCAATCAGATAGGATATACATTACCCACCCACGTACCCACAAACTCACTTCATAATAATAATATATTAAGAATAATATTGAAAACATTTCACCGGACTCTCAAAACCACACAGAAATATTCCCTTAATAATCACAGATCGATAACCAATATTGTAAATTGAAGACGTGGAAATACTGAAAATATTGAAACACATGAGTTCAGCTTCATGTTATCATCGAGGGTTAATGTTCGAAAAGATTTTAATTTTCTGATCCACTAGTTAAGAAATTATAATTTGCCGTAGGATTAGTACACATATATATACTTCCCAAGCATCAGATATATATTTTAAATAATTAGATAATAATTTATAATTGATCATGGAAGATTCGAGCTGCAGCTACGTCTAGTGCAGCCAATTCATAGTAATTTGTAATATTATTTTATTAAATAGGACGTGTTATCAGCCATGCAGTACAACGATCCAGCACGTCTGCATATAGTATGAATTCGCTATATTATCAATATCACGGATCCATCAACTTTCCTTCAATGTTATCAATAATATAGAGATCACTGAAAACACATCAATACTACAATTGCAAATGTTACTTTGCACTCCATTAGTCAAACACATTATCTCCAGAATTTGTAGGGGCTCCTTAATATATATATATGGCGCTGTTCATGTTATAACTGTGGTTGAGTCATAAAGCGGTAGCACTTATAAAATACTTGATCTATCTCTTGCAGCTATAGCCTATATATACTGATCATCATGATCACATCTATACTAGCCAGCAGCTAGAGTACTGCAAATTGAAAATTACAGGACATTACCCACCCACATACCCACTAACTCACTTAATATTAAAGACTTATCAAAGATGTGTGTCATAATTATAACAAAACTATTGAATTGACATAATAATATTATGAATCGCAGTACAGCTAGCACCTTTCTTCACCGACTAGCATGTTGCATGTGACGATCAATTATAATTTGTTGGACGTTCTTCTGTACGGGTCAACTGTTTAACGTTATCTTCAAATTCACGAAGGATCCCAACCTTTTATATATTCGTCATGTTCGCAGCACCCACAATATTGTTTGTCACTTGGATATCGCGGAAGACGCAATTTAGCAGCTGACTGCTAGAATTAATTAATATTCGATCAGCAGCAGCAGCAGCAGATAGCTGATATACAGTATATATTCGCTAGTTAAACCAGAATAGATCCATGGAGTAGTACCCAAATCTTTTTAATTTCAATAAGATTGTTTCAATCGGGGAATATGGTTTGTTGAAAATGACCATTGAGATAGATCGAATGCTGCGTGATATGAGGGATAAACCCCATGTTGAACGTCATTGCAAACAGACTCATTCAATATGTCGGCTATGTCTCATGTCCCATATGAGTGTAATTTAGTGGATCAATGACAAGCTGTTACTCTATTCATCATTTCATGAAGTTGATAGTTATACAGTTTGTAAAACAAGAAGTTGTTAGTAAAGACTCATTACCCACCCACATACCCACAAACTCACTAATTTTCAAATACTTCTAAATCCTAGCCAATCATTTGGAAAAGCTGAACACGAAAGAAACACCTCGTTGCGATCGGTACCCATATATTAGGCTATCGCTACAGGCTATCATCTTACGCATAGATCGCTAATCAGTCGCACACCACCGATGTCAAACAGTCCCTATATTACCATACAAAGTTATATATAAGTTTGTCGGATGCGAGATTTTGGTTGTTTTTTTCCAAATGTACACGATCAAATTTGCCGCGATGTTATACTTTGAAAAGTTTTGATCACGTGAAACGGCCCTCTTACGTCACACACTGGATATTATAAATATCTTGAGCTAACTTTTAGCTGGCTGGTCCAAAATATAAGTTGATCTTATATAGTATTAATAGTAATTACCCTGCATAATCGTATCCTGTAATCTTGAAACATCCTGCTCCAACTCCATCAATTCACTTTCGTTGATCTGATTAGTATTATTAACGGTCTCTTCAGCATCATCACCGATTTCTCCACCTTGAACTGAATTATTCTGAGAGCAAGATAATCCTTGTGACTTGTTGGATTTAGAACTGTGAGTGTGCGTAGAGTTTGTACTGGAAGAACCACCAAACGATCCCCAGTTTTTAAACGTATCTAACAACTCATTGAAATTAGCTAGCATACCAGTGGGACCAACATCGAATATGGAATCATGGGTTTTAGAGTTTATCCATTTATAATCTTCCTGTAAGGTTGGATCTGAAGGGTTGAAACTGGATATGCTTCTCACTGTGGTGAGTCCGTTATCGATTTCTTGGTTTTCTTTGGCGTTTGTGTCTCTATCCATTAATGTTATCAAATCGGAAGTATCATTGTCTTCTTGAGTATCTTCTGAATCTGTATTGTCCAATTCACGTGGCTCATCATCTAATCCGAAATGGTTTTCAACCAAATGGTCAACAACAGCCCAACCAAACCCATTAACGAATCTTCTTCTGACGATGATATTGTTATGAGCATCAGGTTCCAATTTCACAAGGACTTTCCTCCATTTCATGCCCTTATGCCATTGTCTTGCGATATCTTCTTCAAGCTCCTCGTACTTGGCCATTGGGTCTAAAGTCTCCATGAATGTCTTCTTACGTTTGACACGAGGTGGTGGGAGATCGGACTCTGAGTAAACTCTGTCATGGATGATCACATTGTCTCTGGAAGAAGGATCGGTGAGGTATTTCAAAGGCGGCGTAGGTGGGATTAGCACTGATGCTGCTGATTCAATCATCGAAGCTTTAGGGAAATTGTTCATATCTTCTGATGTCTCATTGTTTCTGGAGGAAGAAGAGGAGCCTCTCTGTAATGAAGGAGCCAACAAACTGATAGCTTTATGAACAGGGTCTATCAAAGTTCTTGCGGTGTCGTGTAACAACCCGGAAGTTTCTGAAGTCTCAGAGGTAAGATCAGCGGTTCCCTTACTGTCACACTGTGATTTCTGTAGGTTTGGTACTTGGTTTATAGCCTTCCAATCAACAAAAGCCAAAGCGGAAGTGTAAAGGGGCACAATCCCATCATTGACAGAGTTAGCGTACAATGTCCTATGTTTGAACTTTTTCAAAATGTGGTGTGCTGGACCTGTAGGCAAGAGCTTAAGCAAAGGAACTCCACCGTCGATTGAGGTGGAATCTAACCCCAATTCAGACCCGGTTCTCCCCACAGCACCCATGAACAAAGCAGCCTTGACGTATGTGGGGTTATCGTTGACGATTCCCAACAAAGGGGAAGCCATTGTGATGAAATTGATTGGTTCCACTTTTTGGAAAAACCAAGGAAAGTTCAATTGGATGTATGCGATGGCAAATGTTTGAATCAATCCACCAAGAGAATGTCCAATGAACGAGATCTTATCTATGTTCTCCTTGTACAGCTCATTGACTATGAACTCAGCAAGACGTGATCCCAAGTACCGTATGCCCTTCTCCGTCTTACAAACATTTCCATTGAACCCTCTCACTATGATATCTTTGCCCTTATCTCTAGCCATTCTATCGATCTGTTCCTTAATGTAGAACATATCTGCATGTGTGTTGCTATGCAAGCCATGAGTCAAGATGACAAGATGGTACTTCTTCTGTTTCACAGGGGCAGGAAGATTCCAAAGGTCAATCGTATCCAGAACATTAACCACCAAATCATCACTAAACACTCCTTGTTCTGCCATGTGATCATGTGTTGTTAACCCTGCCTTACTATCTGCGATCACAATCTCATATCCCACATCCGTCCCAGCGGAGAACAAGATCTGACTGACGACATCCACGATCCACACGTACCGGTCTTTGATCAAGTGGCAAGACAACTCCGCGTTGAAGTGTTCAGACGGCAGAAGATTAGCGGCGAATTTAGGTTGATCTGCTGTTATGAAACTGGGAACGTTATGATGATATTCCTCTGTACGCACGTCAACGTAGAGAAGATACGGACCACGTAACACTGCGGCTCTTAAGGGTAGAGGTTCTGTGTTTCTTATACTGATCCAGAGTGAGGGTTGTGGCGTTGTTTGCTGGGTTGGTGTGTATGTGATCTGATACCTTGTGAGTTCCCCGACTTTCAAAGAAGAGTGGGACTTGTAAAGTATGGGTGATCTGGGCATGATGAGGTTGGAATGTTATTATCGGTTTTATGCTGAGTGGATGAGAGAGAAGTGCGGTATCACTGACATTCAAAAGATCTGATCTAGGAGTTATTTGGAGAATTGAGTGAAGTACTGTTAGAAATTCAAACACAAGATTATAATATATCAGATTTAAATAAACGAGCCGGGCTGAAAAATATTATAATCAGTGAATTGGCGGCGCGAATTGCACACGCTAGACACGGAAATACGACGAAAAAGGAGCGGACTTAAGATCAGGCAGATGCTATAAACTAATTATAACAATAATTCTTGTAACACATCTGACAAAAGTTTGGCACTTTCATGTCGTTAATCAAACTTAAATCCCTCAGTTTCTTATCGAATTCTCTCTTAATCAACAAACAACCAATACAAGCTGAATATTTCGTATCAATCGTCGAATTCGAATAACTCAGAATGTTATAAGCATTCTCAATCATACCAGAAACCTCCTTCGTATCATAAGTCAATTTAAAAGTCGATGTGTTTGAATGGTAACTGATGTTTTGATTCGAGTAATAACCAATTATTGGTGGGAAATATTCGTTCAAATGTGTGACGTCTTGATTATGGAACTTTCTCGTTTGATAATTTTCAAGATAGCAACCAAAGAAAACAGGACGCTTATTCAAACCTTTCTGTACCATTTCTTCATTCGAAGGAATCTTAGGGAACAAGTTGATGTATCTGGTTCTCCCGTCAACTGTGGTGATATATGCTCCTTCATGTGATGTCTCGTTGTATCTTTGTTCAGTGGTTTGAAGCACCGTACCGTTGGGCCAACCTTTGGAATCAACCGTTGCGTCGATGGAGAAGATGATGTCAAGTTTTCTCGATTTCTGAAGCAATGGCTGAAACGGTAAATTCTGACCGTCTTCACCACCATCAACCATATAGAGATTCTTAGAGTTGTAAATTTCATTGAAACTTCCGTACTTGTAGAAAGGATTTGGAGTGTAAAGGGCGTAATCTGGATGATTCTGTGCATTCCCTGTTTCCATGGAGTTAGCCGTAAGTCCAAAAGTGTTCAACACCGCCTTAATGGCTCGATTGTTCTCCTTGGTGAACGCTGCTGCCATCTTCCAAACATAGATCAAAACGTTGTTGAAAAGAGAAGAAGACGTCCCGGTGATAAACCCAGCATTATCAAACGATGAGAAACAAACAGATTGGTTTGCAATGTGGAAAACAGGATTACCATTGTAAAGCGAAGTGCCAAGATACTTCAAGTTGCAAAAAACTTTCAAATCAAAAGAACCAAACTCATAAGGTGTGAACTCAAAGATATTGGAGTCAACACTGGTCTTCTCAACACCTGGCTCTCTCAAATTGGTCAATATGATAGGAAACGGTTGTTGATAAGCCTTGAATGAAGGAAGTTGAGTCACTGAGGTGAACGTCTGGTTAGGGGATCTGGCTTCCTTGGGAAATATTCTTCTAGATAGGGCTCTCCCCCAATAATCCGTGAAAGAGACAGGAAACCCAGCGACTTTCTTAGATCTCACTTCCAAATGAAGATTCTTGTAGAAATTGAAGACTCTCTTGATTGATTTCAAAGAGAGCTGTTCCTTGGAGAGTTCGATCGATGGTAACATTCTTGCAGGTTTGAATCCGTCGTCTTTCATCTTACTGTTAAACAACTCAGTAAAGAACATTTTGAATTTATCTAGCCAGTCATTCTTAACAGGCGGCTCTTCTCTCTTATCGAACATAGCTGGATGTGGAAAGATGTTTCTCTTCAATAACTCAGAGTCCTCATGTTCTTCTTCCCCTTCTTCATCTGAGCAGGCGTTGAACTCAGGCAAGAATTCAAGATTCTGATAAAACTCCTCAAAGATCTCATCAAAGTAATTGACAGTGTCCCCTTCATCTTTGAACTCTCGCTTAGCCACACCCACGGCCTTCAATCCATCTTTATTGTTCAACTTATTGTAAAAGGCAGAATCTGTGTCTTTAAGTTCAACAGGTAACACTTGAATATCGGCTCTTGACACTTCCATTTGTTTCAAATTAGGAACACCTTCCAATAAAGGCTCATAGATCTCCCATTCTTGTCTTAATCTCACAATAGGCTTAAAATCACTCAAGATCAAAGACATCAAAATCCAAGAACCTCCACTGATCCCAGCAATATAACTTGAACCTTGTAACAAACCACCAACATGACCGAACTTTGTCGAATTGTAAGATCTATCATCAAAAGCAGCTAATAAACCTGCACCGGTTAGGAACGATCTATATCCACCACCAGAGATGGCAATACCACTGGTTATGGGATCAAGGCATGATAATTGGAACTTCTTCAAGTCAAAGCCTGGAATCTTGACACGTCTCAAATAGGAATAAATGGAATCCTGGGTGATTCTTTGTCTTTCGTAGATGTATTTCTCCTCTTTGTAGCTCCTAGTCTATGGGGAGATTGATTTTTAGTTAGAACATGACCACAATTCTGTGAGCTGGCTAAACATTCAAAGGTTATATCATATTACTTTACCTGATCTGAGAATTGGTAAATTGGGACACTCTGTTGAAAGTGGTGCATAGTTAGCCAATGCGAATTGGGGAAGCAATGTTATCACCAATATGAAGTTGAGAACTTGATGGAACATCTTTGAGTCATAATATCAACAGAGTATGGGACTTTCTGATTGGAATATCAGCAGTTCAGGAGATCTGATTGTCCTTGATCTTAAGCTTTAACTGTATTGTTTAATTATTCGCCTTCCGCAGAACTGTCAATAAATTATAATAATAATTATAACTTCTCGTCGCCACACAGTCAATGCAGCTATAATTTTCCCCTCTTTGAGTAGCAGCAAGAAAAGAAGAGTTTCACGGAGAAGGGCCAGCTTATGATCTAGTGCCATATTGTTAACCGCTGTACTACAAATGTCTACTAATGGACCATGTATAACTAGAACTTTACAATCTTATACACAAATATACATCAGCTATTCAGCCTTGTTCAAAGCTTCAATAACGCTATCACCCAAGCTCTTAACCAAATCAATACTGTTGATGATCAATTCTGGCTTAACGGCTTTAACATGTCCTTCGTTTAACTTGATAGTTTCAATAGGAGTGATCACTTTCCGGTTGTACCAACTGATGATAAGACCATTATCAGAGACTTCCATTTCTTGGGCGTTAGGGTCCATGATATAGTTGTTGTTGATGACAGCAATGGTGAATATTATAGGAACCTCTATTTCCAATCTGTTGAATTCGTAGTCGTGGAAAGTAGGCTGTTCTTCAATCTCCTTGTCATCAACAGATGAGATCAACTTTGGCAGGTAAGTGTTCTTCAATGCAAGGTATGTGGTGAATGAGATCAAGGACAACGGATATGAGTAGTTCGCTATCACGAGAACGTCAATGAACAGCTTGTATGTGAAACGGGAGGTCAAGTTTAGAGATTCTCTGGAAATGTAGTTGGTGTAGATAGATTGCAAAGTTGAAATCAAGTTGGAGATGAAAGCGGAATCATCTCTGTAACCTGGGACTTCCACATCAACGTCAATTAAATTCTCACGGCCAGAGGCAATGGCAGCCTTCTCAACAACCTTGGACTTGATACTGACAATACATTCAGAACCATCACTTAAAGTTATCTTAGCGGAACCATTGGTGGATTCAAGAAACCCGATATTTGTTTGGATTGGTCTGAATTGATTGATTTTTCTCCCATCCGGTCTGATTGGAGGAGACTGTTGTAAGGAATCGTATAAGTAGGAGCTTTCAGCAACGGATAAGGTCATCTTGGAGTGGTCGTTGTGTGGTTTCTCTTTAAGAATGATATTGATTAAATGGTCTGTAATTCATCAAGCTGTATAGATTTTTTTCTAAATGGAAAATCTTGCGGAATATACTGATTTGCGCCAAAGCTCTTGCCAAAGTTCCTGCCAAACTCTCCGAATCCGGTAATTCCCAAGTTTCAAAACTTCGCAATTTTGCGCAAGCACCATAAAGCGTAAGATTGTGTCAACATACCAGCGATGAACAAAGCCACTATTTGCCAATTAAGAACGTTCAACGTGTTTTCATTTAGATCTCTCAAGTTGTGCTCCCTCTTGACTAAGAACTTCATCTCTTCTTCTAACTTAGAGAGGACAATCTCCACATTCTCAATCAATTCTCTACCATTTCGGTTCATCATTTCTCTTAATCCTTTAATTTCTTTCTTATCATATCTGGGATTTGAATAATCATAAACTGGACTAACTTCAAGATTAACCTGTCTGATGTATCCCTTCTTAACCCAAGATGCATCCTTAACGATGTTCAAAAGGCAAATGTTCACAATTGTATTCGGTTGAGGTTTAAAGACAATTTCAAAAGTAGAATCTTTGATATCCTATAGCGATAAGGTTAGTACTCTGGAACCAAAGAAGACTCAACAAGGGGGAAATCAAACAGTACATACCTCATGTCTTCGTATCAAACTATCATGATCATCTCTAATCTCCAACCTAAATATTTGATTCTTGATAGCTTCACTGCTCTCAATGTGTAATAGCGTCATCTTACTCTCCAATTCGTATTGAAGACATATTTGTTGTCGTACTGGTTTTGATGATAACATATCTCTTTGTCTGACTGGTTCAAGAGAGAAATTTATGGCGGATATAAGTGTGATCCATGGAAGGAGTTGTATCAGTCTGTGAAACATAACTGGTTAACAATGGTAGAAGCTTGAGAGAGAGGGAAGAGGTGAAATAATTGGTAAGTGAAAGTTAGTGATGAACGGTCACAAGTGTGGATGAACTGATGTGTCTATTAATATCTGTATGTAGTTAACAGGAAGCACAATTAGCTGTGAACTTACAACTGTAAGTTATCTTTGTTTGTATGATTTAGCCGCCGGTCACTATTACTACAGCTGAATCAATTATAAGCTAACAAAATTATAATAATATAACTTTTTGACACAAAGTCATCTCCGCGGCTGTTATAAATTACGTGCGGGGATAGCTGTTACAAATCTTACCATATGAGCAGAACGAATTGTTAAATGTATTAACCAAGATTTCAGAGCTATATTAAGCTCATGGTCTTCATAAATAAACAGCATTGGAGGAACCATTAGCGGTGTTATCAGTATCAACACCATTCGTATCAACTTTATAGATAGTTTGGTTCTTGTTCTTATCAATTTCAGAAGTAGACGATGTAGCGTCATAAACAGGAGTTCCTTCAATGGATGGTAAACCTCTATGTTCCAATTCATCATTGATAGAATCTATTCTTTGTTGTTGATTCTTGATAACTATTTGATTTTCTCTAATGATTTCATGAAATAGTTCATAGTCTGATTCTTCAACATTATTATAATTATCATCATCATCATCATCATCATCTGAATCACTGAGATTCAATCTTTCTTGAGATTTGAGAACCGATTCACCATTTGAGCCACGTGTGAGTGAATCTAGCTTGATATTAGTCTTATAAAGCTTCTTAACACTTTTCTCAAGTTGTTGTTTTGTATTGTAAAGTGATGAATCTGATATATCTCTTAAGGCAAGTTGGAACTCTTCAATTTGGATCGGTCTGTTTATGGTAGTCATTTTGTGGTAATTGTGTCTACTGTATTAATGTATGATACTGGATAATACTGTACTAAGAAAAGTAAGTCAATGGGGAAAGGGTCTGGCTTTTATCCTCTCTGTCTGATCTAATTAATGAGCAACAGTTCATGGTCAGTTAATTGATCATCTAGCTTCTCCATAGCAAATCTGCGCGCCTGCCAACGAACTGCAAGTGCCTAATTTTGTGATGCACGTGACAAAATGTTGATACGTCCACTACGTAGTTAGTTAAGAATGCCTGTGTGTGTCCTTACCGATTGCAGGACAGTGAGCTGGCGGCGATCAGAGCTGGTCATCAAAATTGTAAACTAAAACTGTATTCACTACTATCAGCGAGTAAATTAAATCTCTTCTGATCTGTTACTTCAATCACAGACGAATCCGCACAGCTATGGCCAGAAACGAATGGTTCCAAGGAATCGAAGATACTCAGGGCATCAATCACCGAATCAAAGCCATAGAAGATGAACTGACTCTCCTTCATCAAGTACTCCCACAGCTAAACAATAGCAACAACATCAATGAAAGAGTCCATGATTTGTCTTCTTCTCTCAAACAAGCCATCCTCAATGAAGACACCGCCACCATTGACGCGTTGATTCTATCCTACGGGGAATTGCCCAACCTTGTCGACGCCAAATTGTTGATCAATGAAAAGAGAGATTTGTCATTAAGGGAAATGGAAAGAACCAATTTACAAAACATTGAATCTGAGTTGATAAATTCTACGGACTCTTACGATTTGAAACAATTACAATTAATCAAAGAGAAGATCCAAACTTTAAAAAGTGATGCTCATAAGGAGAGATTGGTCCAATTGTTTAACTCCAAAGTGTCTAGTTTCCATTTGGTATTCATGGATCTTTTCAAGTCTTCTCTTAAGGCTCATTCATGGGTCAATTCCAGCATATTGGCTCCATCTACACAGCAGCACTTCAAAGATTTGATAAATTTGCAGTCTTTACTGTTCGGTTCTGACACAGAGACACTTTGGGCTTTCGATATCATCGCTGAGAACTTTCAAATCAGTTTTGACTATCATTTCAACGGTGATAAAGACACGAATAGAATCGATAAACCTGAATTGTTCTACACTTACCACTTGAACTATTTGGAGAGTCACTTGCTCAAGTTGAACCGTTTGTTCGACCTATCAGAAACAGAGATGTCCGTTTGTGGGTGCTTGGCTTACAACGAGTTCATCAGATCCTCAATGATCCCAGTGAAATATAAGCTTTTGTCCTTTCTGAACAATTTGAGATTCAATCTTTCCAAAGAGCCAGACAACGAGCAAGATGTCAATTTGTTGATCCATCTCATCTACGAAACGATCAAATACGACACTGCATTGATCTCTCAGTGCTATTACGACCCTAACTACGATGGAGAATGGACTGGGATGGTCAGTGAGTTCCAATATGACGACTTCCAGCATGTGTTACAGTGGGAGATCAGATTGAACATGAAGATCTTCAACCAGATTTTGAACTCTGCGGATTGTTTCCAGATCGACCGCACATCCACTTTGAACAACGAGTTGAAACCAACAGTGTCTGCTTTGAAGTTGAAATATCTGTTTGAGAAATTGAACAAATCATTCACCAGGTTCTTCCACGGTAATTATCTTCAGAATAAAAGTCTTCAGAAATTCAAATTGAAGTTCTTCTCCAAGGTTTATTTACACATTTTGCAGCTGTATTACACCCGCTTGGATGAAGGCCTTTCTGCATTCCAGGAATTGTTCAAGAAGTCTAGCAAGAACCACTTACTGGCACCATCAGCCTCATCATCAACACCAGGTAACTTAGACGGGATCGATATCTCAGGTATCAGAGGCTTAGAGAGACTGTTCCGTATCTACAATTCGTTGAAGTACATCTCCAACTCGCTAAACTACTGGAACCAGGAATTTATCTTCATCGAGTTGAACGAGCTGTTCAACCAATTGTCAGAGGTCAAGTCCTTGTCTTTATTCGATACGATTCTCCTGGATTATAACTCGCTGATCAAGAAGACCACTAAGACCATTATAGAGTTCCAGGCACAGTTGCTTAAGGCGCATCTTCACAAATACTCCAACAAATCCTGGTTTCTTCACCCTGATAATGAAGACGTTGAGTCACTAGCCATATCCAAAGAATTACACTCTACGGTTAAATCACTTCAAGATCAAAACATCTTCCAAGCTGGCATTCTTTCAAATTACGAACACATTCAATTCCAAAACAACCAATCATTAACTGTAATCCAATACTTCCATCAAACAATCATCAAATCCAATCAATTCAACCATGCGGGTCTCATTCAATTATCTTTTGATTTCCAACAGATAATCAATGACAATTTCCCTGAATCCGTGAAACTGTCAAAACAGTATCGTCATATCGCTGAAATCTTGTTAATCTTTAACAAATATCAACAGGTTGATGTGTTCAATGATTCCGGTTACTTTGACGTTAATCAATATGCTAAATTGGGTGATTACCAT
>JAKTWX010000168.1:0-10514 GCA_030582275.1 Waltiozyma pijperi
CTCCCTCAATTGTTCGGATTGTGATATTATCTTGATGTATCTGGTGAACAGGGCAATGACTGTGTGGTTACGAGACGACAATCTGTATCTTTGTAGTGTCAAAACCAACGAAACCACCATACATGAGGCTTCAAAGAGAGATTCGGAGATCTTCGAACCAATAGTGCTAATGTTGGAGACTAGAACCAAAATCAATTCCAAGGAGAATTGAGAGATCAAGAAAGATTGGGTCGTTAAGACGGATTGTAACGTCTTCATTAACAACTCCAAGGTTTCACTGGAGAGTACATTGGTATGGGAAATCACAGCATTTAGCATCTTCACAAAGTACTTGATGGAAACCTCCTTCGTGTTCTTGCTCAAAGAGGAAATGAACGAAACGACCAATTCGATCAACACAGCGTAATCAGAATTCTCGGACTCCATCGTGAACAAGACCGATTGTAGACCTTGATAGAAATGTTCTTCATCCGACGATTGTATATGGTTCAACAAAGATTTCAACCCAGTCCTTAGTTCTTCGTCAGGACAGGCAGAGTCCCTTCTCAATGTGATGTATAATGCAAGATAATAGGAGAAATCGGCCCTGGTTTCATATTGGACATTGCTTGTTAAGTAGTTGAACAATTTGACATTAATGAGAGATGATTGGTCCTGTGTGAATTGGGTTGAAGCATCCACAAGAAGAGGTTTTAAACTTTGATGATATTCAGAGTCCAATTCCGACTGTGAAAGAGTATCCAAAACCCAAGTTAACCCTGACTCTGTTTGCTTCGTGTTGATAATTAGTTCCTGGATGGATGATAGCAAAGACTTCTTGAGCTCTTCAACGTTGATCTGTTTAGTTGACTTTGAGACAAATGCAGAGGCCATTCTATGCACGGTCTTAACATCAGACGACTTCTTGGAAATAGCCTTGTTCAACAATCCGATCAAACCTTCTGCAAACAATAAATTGGAATTCTCTTTGACATTTACCAAATGGTGTGCAACGACAATATCAAATATCTCTAGAGCTTGAACACTGTCAGAGGAATAGCTTTCAACAAATCTTATCAACTTCTTTGGGTCAGATTCGATCTCAGACTTGAAGGTTGGTGTTTCAAGAACATGCTTGATCAACTCAATGACCTCACTGTCCTTAGAAGAAGAAGATGTCAGTTTGTCGATCAATGGGGCCTTCAGTCTTCTTGGGTAGCACTCAATAGGAATCTCTCTTAGAACCTGGATCTCAAAGGCAGAAAGAGACTTCACGCTTGATAATTCTTCAGTAAAGAAACCGATAATCTTGGAACATTCAAAAATCAAATCGTTGGATAAAACAGTGTTGACCAATTGAATATCCTTCAACGACAACAGAGACTTGACAATTTGGGAGATCTGCTCAGATGTGAAGATTTGATCGATCAACACAAACCATCTCTTCCAAATAGAGCTGATGATCGACGAGTCCTTGGTTCCAGTAATGAATTTGATGAAAGATGCAACCAATTTGGAGATATCAAAGTCCAAAAGTTCACGGATTCTGAACACGAGGAAGAAGGAATATCTGGAGACATTTGAAGACTTCTTCTTGATAACCAAATTTGTTGTGCGTTCAGCCAGGACAAGAAGCTCCTTATCTTCAAGAAGATCTTCATAAAGACATAAGATTTGGAATTTGGCATATGACAACCCTTCATTCTTATCTTCTTCCAATCTTAAAATCCCAGAGAACAACTCACGTGCCTTGCTCAATGTGACTTCGTCGGTGATTTCAAAGAAACCTTGGATCAAAGCATTCAAGTAGTTGAACTTGACATCAGAATCAGAGACTTCAAGATTCGATTCAACACACAACTTGATCTCCAGTGGAGTTAGTTCCTTAACGTGAGAGGTCAATAGCTGTAGGAACGACGCCTCAGAAGAGAATCTCAAGGACAATTTCAAGATCAAAGAATACAAATCTGGGAAAGAACGTATCTTAATGTAAGCCTTGATCAATTCATCCGTAATCTCTTGTCTCAACGCCTTGTCATCATCCGATTTGAATTGCTCTAATCCTTTTAAGATCTCCTCAGTGTTAGCAACACCAATTTCAACATCTAATTTCACCAAAGTCAAGATCAAAGCCCAGTTGATCTTGCCACTCTTGATCTTTTCAATTTCACCATGGTATATCTCAGTGAGGAATTCTAAAGAGAGAGATCTAGAAATGGATAATGTATGCTTCAATAATTCATGGATAGTATCAGGATACGTCTTAACTATGGCTAGGAAACTTGGTTCAGTGATGGCTGAAGTGTTTGATTTGATAGACGTGATGAGTTTGTAGAAAGTGACTAGAGATGCAGAAGGTAGAGAAAGTTTGATCAAAGTTTCAGTGATGGCGTTTGGATCAGTGGAAATGTATGACTTAACAAGTGATTCTAATGGTTTGTAGTTTGGTGAAACAGTGGTCAAAGTGAAGAGTATCTGAGGGAATGCAGTTGAAATGAATTGATCTTGAAGCTTCTTAGAAGACTTGCTGTCATTGGAGGCGTTTGATTGAGAGGTAGTCAATGTTTTATAGACTTTGGTGATTTCAAGAATTAAATCATGGCCAATTTCCTTCTCTGGGTCAAATGTATTCACAAGTCTCAAGTACTCTGTGAGAATCAACACTGGTAGATCAGCTTGGGAAGTACCTAAACTCAAAAGACCTTGACCTCTGATAAATTTCATAGCTTCAGATAAGACTTGAAGCAATTCAAAATCTTTACAATCCTTCAAGGAGGCAAAGAGACATTCAACGAATCTGAAACTTTGGAACGTGCTTCTGATCACACCTTGATGATCGTTCTTTCTCTCTTTATGCAATGATTCACAGACATCAAGGTACAATTTCCAGACATCAGCATTACCTTTGAAGTCAGTGTAAGGAAGTTTGGCATCATTCAAACGATCAATGAGTAGTTCTAATAAGAACTTCTCCTTATTTGGCAAATAGACTGGTAGCTCATCTTGAAGTAAAGCTCTAGAAACAGAAATGATCTCTGATACTGGTGTGGTTTTGGCACGCAGATGTTTGGTCAACGCTGTTGTGGTGGTGAGATCAGTGACAGTCATCCCAGTCAGTTGAAGTTTAGGTAGGTTTTGGATCAGTGGGCTCTAGATGGAATTATTTAATAGAATTGATTTATAGCCGCTGTATCGTATTGCGCATTCAAATAATATTTTTTTTTTGGATTTTTGAGATATTGCTGGGAATTCCGGAATTCAGTCACGTGATGCAGTTTCTGAAATCCGGCTCCGCATACACTCAGAAAAAATCTTTGGTGGTACCGCAGATGTTTGTTTACCTTTCCCGAATTTTGGATCTCCGTATGATCTTGTTCTATCTCAAGAATCAAGCTTGAAAGCACCATTGATCAATTGCCAAACACAGCATCATCGCATAGAAGGTTCATCAATCAATTTAAGGAAAAGAATCAACATGTCCTTCGCCGCCAATCTTTCGCAGAATGGCAATAACAACGGCAATTCGTTCCAGCCAATGTCCCTAATGTCTGAATCCTTTGCCTTCGCTGAAGACGATGAAGAACAAATTGAAAACAAGCAGGAGGGGGAAGATGAAGAGGAAGATAGCCAAACCTCAGACGTGGACGTGGAGTTGGATGAACAGGCTCAAGAACTAGATCCAGTCTCACAAGTCCCTTTGATACGTCTTGAGTCTGCCCCAATCCCAAACGATTCCCTGTCTGAGTACAATAAAACCAGATCTCTCAAATTCATTCAGAATCCAAGATGCTCCACGGGGATCGCATACACCACTGGCCAACCAGTGTCCGACAACAATTCCAGTGGGGCAAAGAAGCTCCAAGCTTACGAACAAGATTTGACGCTATATCCAACAACCACAACCACTTTGACCAGCCAGCCAACCCCAGCATACCTCAATTACATCCGTAACATGTACCAGATCTACGAGGACCTCGCAGACTTCAAGACGTACGGTGTCGGTAGCATCGGGTTGATCCGTCATGGCGTCTCCAGAGAACAGGCTGTCAAGTTGAAGGAAGCCATGGATTTGATCAAAGTCGCATTGTCTGAATACATCGAACAGGAAAGTCAAGACGAAATCAGATCGTTTGAGTTGGAAGAGGTCATGAACGTGCTAAACTGCGTGTCCTTCATGTTCTTCTTGAACAACGAGGACTACCAGCAAGACAGCTATGTTGACGCGGTTAAGGAGTGGGTTAATTTCGCTGATCCTCAGCCTGACTCTGAACTCAATGACGATATCTTTTCACAGGAAAAGCCATTCGAACATCCTTTGTTCTGGTCCTTCATTCAGAAATTGCTCTTGAGGGGGCTCTTGGACCAGGCGTGCTCCGCCTTGGAAGCTTCAGGCATCATTGCGCACTACAAGAGCTGCGACATGGAAGTCCATGACATTCTCTTTGACTTGAAGGACTTGATCCAGACATATCCGTTCAATTCCAGCTTGGAGTACTTCAAGTCCTGGAAGGCGTTAACCGTGGAGGCCTACGAGAACTCCAAGCGTCTGAGCTCCACATCGCACCCTCAGGAACTGACCCATGCCATTCAATCCACGTTCCAGCTCATCAGCGGGGCCAAGCATCACATACTCGACACTGCTAAGACCTGGTACGAGGCCTACTTGGCGCTATTGCTATACCAACATCCGTCACAGAGCTTGCACACAGAGTACTTGGACCTGGTCTCCACCAAGCACACCGCAGACATGAACTCTCTTTGGGAAATCTCTTGTTCCGCATTAATGAGAGGTGATAAGATCCTCGAGGCCATCAGATGTGTTTCGTGTTTGGACTCAACGACCGCTTCGTACCTCTCTGTTGTTTTGGAAGCTAAGGGCTTGTTGAACGGGTACTTGGACTACGAACAGAACCAATTTGAATCGGACTTGTTCGGCACAGAAGGTAACAAGATCTCAGAATATTTCATGAACCAGCACGCCTTGAGCTGTCTTTCCGAACCGGAATTGTTCCCATTGGGTGTGGGTTTGTTAACAGGATCCACCAACTCGCACGCTCGTCAAGTGATCTCCGAAGTTTTGCCTCACTACGACTTCCAAACAGACGACGACTTGGAATGGATGTTGACTGTGTGTGCCAAGTTGCGTCTCCCAGATACAGCCCAGAAGATTTACCGTATTGCTGGTCAGCGTGCTTTGGCTGACGCCAGAGTATACGATGCTTTGGTCTTATTGGGTAAGGCTGGGGACGTGTCGGCTGTTAAGAAGTACGCCTTGTTGGTTATGGAGAGATGCTTGTTGAGCCAAGGCCGCGACCAAGATGAGTTCATCAACGAGTTAATCGACACAAACGCCCTGGAATCAGGCTTGATCCGTCAAGTGATAGCCCCATACGTTATCTTGAGACAATACTTCAGCTACTTGTCCAGCGGGGACGTCAGACCTGCGATGTCCAAGCTACTACGTCTCTTGGGCTTCCCATATTTGCCAACAGAGTACGTCTCCTTGTTGTTGGTGGAGCTGTTGAAGATTCTCGTTGTGTACCAGAGAACAGTCATGACCAAAGGCGAGACTTTCCAGTTGATTTCGGTGTTGGACCAATACGAAGAGACGTTATCAAAGCAGGAGAAGTTACGTACTATTGCCCAGCAATATTTTGAGATTTCGAAGAAGCTATCTTCGGATTCAGAGTTGAACTGGGTCGAGCAATTCGAGAAAATCGGTATCAATGTGCCTGTTGAAGTTGAAGGTGTTGTGAAATTGGTCAGAGGCGTCGTTGCCGGCGTCTTGGCCAAGCTGTTCTTGGAGGGGAAAAAAGAGTAAATGACAGTAGAGGCGTTTTTACAGTATTAGATACTTAGAATAATTAAATGCACAAAATTGGTCATGTTATTATATTAATATATATATGTAATATTCTAGTTGTGTAGTGGAGAGTGTATCCAGCTAAGGAATTGGTAGTAGAGGAGACCCGGATCTACTGAAGTCACGTGGTGCCTCCAGCTAACTGAGGATCAGCTCAACTGCTACTAGGTGACATACCTATAACAATATAGAATGGAAGCTATTATATAGAGACGATATAATTAATTCCGATAAGATTATTCACGTCTATAATATATTAAATTTAATATAATATTATCAATTGGAATCAATCATGAAAGCAGCTCCGGACCTAGCATGATAAAATTTTCAAATTTAATATTTTAATATATATATATTTAATTAATTAATTAATTAATTAATATAGTGCCGATGAATTATTATTTATCATGAATTATTATATTTATTATATATTATAATTATAATTACGTCGTAATTCATATAATTGAAATAATTTGTACTATCTCTGATATGATCTGTTATAAATATTATTTCTAAACTTTTAGAGCCATATTGTTATATAATTATAATTATAAATAATTTATTATATATATCTTAACTTCGAGCTATATATGTCTAGCTGTATTAAACGTCGACGGTAATGACTGGTACACCTGCTAGAATTATCAAGAACGTCGAGGTTGTTTCTAAGGAGAAGCAGATTGAAGAGCTAGGGGAAGTTAGATTTGGTAATTAGAGAAATATACAAATAAATAATTAATAGACTCTAGTTGTCGATCATAAAAATTGGTCAGGCGAAATATTTCGGCCGGAATATCTAAATTCACCGGAATGCAGATCGACGCACAATCGTCGCTACATTTATGCGGGCAAATGTAGGATTACGCATCCCAAAGCCGCAGGAGCAAAAATAAATCAAAACAGAGACGTTTGGAAAGAGGAGCTCTTTACAAAGCGACAAGTATTTCTCGAGAACTGGAAACTGGAGTTCTTTCGAAACAGGAATTTGTATAAAAGGTCGGGATATCCAGTTTAGAATTCAACTTTAAGCAACTACACAAAGATTATTCAACTTATATAAGTAAAGAGAACTAACAGCCAGAACAAAATGTGCAAGACCAACCAAAGAAACAAAAAGACCACACAAGCAAAGAACCCAAAGAGATCATCTCAAGATATCAAGGGTCATCTTGAATACCATTGCCCTGACTTTGTGTACCACTTACCTGGAGAAATCAAGTACCATGTCTACAACATGATGAGCATAGAGCAGAAGTCTGAAACAGCACGTAAAGTTCCCGAGATCTTGACTTCTCATTACGAAGTCCGCAACAAAGATGTTGTGGTTATGATCAAGAAAACAGACTTCACCGTACCAGACGCGGTAAGAGCAAAATATGGTAACACTGATATCAAGTACTTCGACCTCCCAACCAAGTTTAGCTGCCGTAAATTAGATGGTCCCGAGAGTAAAGCCGCCATTAAGAAGCTCCGTAAAAGTATCAAGTCATGCTACGACCAGCTAAGCCAGAGATACCAATCCGGAGTAAGTTCCAAATGTCTCCTCAACTTAGTCTTTGCCTTCGACATGGACAGCCGTGACGTGTGCCACCCACTTGAGTTTTATCTCCAGATCAATGATCTCTTTCAAGAAATCCCACACTCTGTTGAGATTTTGAAGGCCAAGCGTCCTTTCTGCCAGTACACCAAGTCCAAAGATGGCAAGACCACGGTACTAGAAGGTGTTTTCTGTGCCAGCCTTCCAACTTGCAAGGAGCTTGGTAAGTCAGATGCGTTATATGCGACTTATCCTGAGGTGGTGTTGAACTCTCCGATTCAAAGATCCACAACTGGCGAAGTATGCCGTACCACGAAACTGTTTGAAAGCTGTGACCTAGCTGTTAAGAGAAGCATCACAAGTATTGAGGGCGCACTGAAGCAGATCTCCATTGTTAGAGTGCCAAACTTCAACTCTCAGAAGAACAAACTTAACGTTAAGGTCAATAGAGTCCAACAGTCACCGGAGACGAGACTCAAACAGCTCAACACCAAGTTCAAAGAATACATCACACGTCCCGAAGTTATGGCTGCCACGAAGCACAAGAAAAAGGTATACCAGGACTTTTTCTTAACAAAAGTATTCGGTGTCAATTACGGCAAACTAAGAGAGTTCTTGCATCAATGGGATGCTTCTTTTGTCTGCTTGGATGCACTCCAACCTGTTGAAGATTGGTCGAATGTTGTGCCGGGTAAAATGATGGGTATCAGAATGATTACAGAGATGTATGATACTCCAGTGACGGAGATCCAGGGGGAGAATCTAACAATCACTGAGCGTGTTACTATCGCAAATCAGAAGCATAAATCTTTGATACTCTCTAAATTATCTGATGCTCTTGAAAGTTTGTTCCAAAACCAAAAGATGAATCTCCCAAAGTCAACGCAGCCAGAATTAGTTGTAGAAACCTTGACTATCTTTGATAACCGTAACTACTTGTTCCTCAAAGACACTGACCAGTACTGTGAAAATGAGATTTGTATCAAAGAAAGAGGATATCACTTATTAGACGTGAAAGAGTTTGGTGTGTTAGAAACTTCGGTTTTAGGAGATTCGTCTTGGACGGGAGCTTGCCTCAAAAGACAGCGTACTCAGATGTTTGATATACTTGACCATTTTGTCCTAGAGGTGGTTTGGAAGTGAGTGACGAGTGATAATTTACAGCTTTACACAATGCAGCATTAGCTGAGCTATATAGAGTAATATAAGTAATCGCTATAAACATTCAAATCCGTATCCAATACAAGGTGGTGGTTCATGACAAACACAATAAGTACTTTTGGTGCGGGGCACAAACGAGGACTCTTTCAACTTGATCGTCTTCTTCTTTGTGGTTAGATGCTCCAGCTTGTGAATTACACATTAACGGGCTAAACAAGGATCCAGAAGATACAATGAAAAGTTACAACTTTTACTTACCCGCAGATGTAATACAAGACATTCTCTACACGAAACAGTTTAGCGTAATTGGGACAGTGATCTTGGAAGGGCGTTTGTCATAGAAAACTGTGGTACCAGGTGTATGATACATTTGACCATTTCCTCTTGGAGGTATTCAACATGTGAGGATTAAAGACTAAGCCGTTTTAACAACGGATCAACTTGAAAGTTGAAGCTAACATATGTTTGCGGCCGAAACTTTTAAGAACCATCAATTGCTGTAGTTTTTGTGTCACCAAGTTGTGGGGAAGCGAATCGTTTAACTCCAAAAATGCCTCAATATTATAGTTTATAATCTAAATGAACGACGTTATACCGTACAGAATTATAATATATAATATCTTTATACAAAATCCAAAATTTGGAATCTTAGTGGAAAATTTATAGACGTACTTAAGCAGCTAGCTGCGCTGTTATTTGAAGCCAGCTAGTAGATATTCTATTCGCAATTGAGTGACATGTGCGAGTACCATAGCAAACAGATATTAGTGACCCCTGAGACAGGCTAGATCTAACACACACGCTAAACCTGCTTGATTTAGTCCACCGAACTGTATCTGATCTTACTCCAGTTCATCTGTTCTACCATCTCTGCTATTAGCCGCCATGGCGTCGTTTCTAAAAAGGTTTGGCCTCAAGCGTCACAAATACAAAGTCTCCCAGTCATTCACGTCTCTAGAAGTTCTCCCCAAAGTTCTCCCATATATCCATGATATCCCAACTTTAAGACAGATGGCTGAGATTCCAGAGATCCGCCCTTACATTGAATCCTCAATTCTCACTATTGTTGTCAGATCAAGCCAAGAGAGAAAGTTATACCTAGAGAAGGATGTTTTAAATGCAAGATTTCCATCAAAGGTCATTGATTTGAGGGTGGAGGAATACACAGATTTGACAGAAAACCTCAGTGAGGAGTACCTTGATACAATCTTCAGATCAGCCACTGATAAGTACGCTCTGGTGGTGTTTGAAGTTCATTGGGTGCAGAGATATTTGGAGTATTTTCCATCTACTCTAGATCTCATGAAAGCTGATATGGATCCAGAAGAAGAATTAGATCCTGACGTGATGCTCAGAATGATCATGGACCTCCCAAACCCTGAGAAAGTTTTGACAAAGCTGATCCAAGACTATTGTAAGAACAAGCAGCTACAGACGGATATTCACATTCACACTTACATCTCATTGCCTCTCTACGCCACCCCAAATATTATGAGATTCGTTGGTAAGTGGCTAATTGCCATAAAGGAGGCCACAGCGGTGAATGTGATGCCTTACAGCGTGTCTTTTTCTAAAGATACAAGAACACTTAGAATGACAGCTAAGAGAGACTTCCATGTCTTTAGAGATTCAGAGAATGACCTTGTTGGTACCATAAGATTCTTCAATCCTGAATTTCCTGGAGGCGATAGGATTGAGCTGTGGGGTGAAAACCACATTCAAGCCATAGAGAAAAATATCAATCTGTTAGCTGCAAGAATGAATGAAATTAAGGATGCAGATGATCTATTGAATCTGAGAAACAATCCACACGAAGAACTGCCTGAACTTGAAGAGCTGCCTGTGCACGAAGAACCACCTCAAGAACAGGGTATTATCCCAGTTGTCCAAGAACCACCTTTTGAGGAACTTGTCACGTTCAATGCTACGGGTGAGACCTTGAAAGTGGTGAATAGCAATTACCCACAACGCCCA
>JAKTWX010000168.1:10534-21578 GCA_030582275.1 Waltiozyma pijperi
ACAATGCCCAGCCAGTTTGAGTCATGTTCAAATCCCACAACACAGACACGTTAGGCTCTCTAAGGAGACCACGGTTAAGTCTTCGCCATTACCAAGAAAGAGAATACTTGGGGTTTCCGTTCCATACATCACGTTAAGCACCGTGGAAATGAACTTTCTAGCAGGGATAACAATACTGAGATTTTGGTTCAGTCAAATATTTGCAATACTATGGGCGTTTCCAGTGTGGCTTAGACATCATTGCTGGAACTTCTGGACTTTCGGATACTATCACAAATTTTGCAAATCTTATTTTCGTGGTATAACAAAGATCTCAGATAAAGGTTTAAGGTACTCACAGAGTGTCTTCTTGTTCAATGTCTTTAAATATTTGCACACTGAAGAGTTCGAAAAATTGTCTGAGAAAGTTCAATTACTCGAGAAGGAGTACCGCTCATTGAAGTCACAAGAAGCAACTAATCGTCAAGCCATCGCTGAGATTCAGAAGAGAAGAACATTGTTAAAGCTTAGCATTTGGGAGTGTCTCCACCCAGAAGCTCATCCTCTTGTTGAAAGCACTCTATTCAAGCATATCGACAGCTTCTTGGTGTTGGTGGAGAACAAGGATCCAGACATTTTTGAAGCCTTCTTCAAAATATATTTGTTTGTTTTTGGATTTGCTGCTCCTTGGATCATCTCCAAGTACTTACTAATGATCAGAATACTGCAAACCATTGTGGGTGATCAGGTAGGCAGAATTTTGATGAAAACTCCAAAAAAGCTTAACATCCAGATGAAACTTCAAGGAAACGAGCTTGAAGAGTACCTCTCTAGAGATTTTCAACACACAGAATTCATTTACAAGAAGCTCAGAAGAGGAGAATGATATTTCAGACTGAGGATGCACAATTACTGTACAGACAACATACACGTACGTTAATTTCATATTAATTATTCGTAGCTATTAGCTTTAGAACACAGAAGCGGATATAAGCGGCGGTATCAGAGGTGGCACGTGACTACTTCCAAGGGCTGAAATCCGAGCGCGAATACGTAACAGCCTCCGTTGAATTAATTGTTTTGGAAAATAAAGCGCCGGCGTACACGTTAAAGAACAATATGAGAAGAGTGATAGTGTTTCAACATATACGCGTATCAAGCACTGAATCATCACCACCGTCGCTGCAAAAACCATCTACCACAGAAGACACAGAGAGAACCACCCATCATGTCATTAGTAGAGAATGGGTCTTACCGCGACCTTTCAGACCCAACACAACAATCACAAACTATGATGTCAGGTACATCCAATGTGACAACAGTTGTATCAACGGCAACCAGTACATTAAACAGTGGGACCAACACACCGAATAAACCCCCAGTGCCGACACCGCCTGCAGTGAAAGCCAGAAGATTGGACGTTGAGCCTATCTCAAGTGAGATGCTCAGGATATTAGGGATGGAGTTATGGGTTCGTTATCAACGGATTTTGAATTTATTTATCATTGGGAAAAGATCACGAGTTGAGTTCCAGCAAGGGTTAGAGACTGTTTTTGAAGACGCTGTTAACAACCAGACTAGCAGCACTAATGATACGCAGAAGCAAACTGATACAGGGCCAAACAGCAGTGCGCTTGTGGTGCCAAGTGATACGATGTCAGCATCCAGTATGATCCAACATTTGAAGAAACTTCACAACCAATTGCTACTATTGAACCTCTCCAATGCGCTCAGAGAGCCACCAACGGAAACCTATCAAGCCACGTCCAATTTCACCATGACGCGTCGTTTAACGGATCCATCTCAAGCCAATAATGCTTTGAACTCTCAAAATTCAGGTAAGAATAAATCCAAATCTGGTAAATCTTCCTCATCGCAATATGAAAGGTTGAAAAAGACAGTGATGTCCTTGCCGATTCGTGAGAGATATAGAATCAAATCAATCACAAGAGATTCGGGGAAACGATCAATGGCTAATTCGTCTTTGACGCTAACAAGACAAGCAATGCTACCAAAGACTCCGTACCGTAATCCTAAGGACCAAGCTCAAGCTCAGGCACAGGCAAACGGTGCTATGATCAACGGTACAACACCTACAGCTGCTCAAGCTGCGCAATCTGCTCAAGCCGCCGAATGGACTCATGACATCAGTAACGGATACCAAGCCCCACTATCAATTGAGACGTACACTTTACCCGACGCTGACAACTTGACCAAACGTATGCTTGGTATAGCGAGAGAACACGGTCTTATGGGGAGCGTTGACAAGGACGCGGTGGAGTTGGTCAGTCTGGGATTGGAGGATTACCTCAAGGGCATCTTGGAGGCGGGGATTGAGAGTGTGAGGTTCAGAAGACGGAAATGGGAAGAAGAAGATGACGACGAAGAAGAAGATGAGCAAGAGGCAACTTTGGAGTCTCGTCCGATGAAAAAGAGAAAGAAGATCACCAACAACGAGAAAATCACGTTGACTAGCGAAGATATCATTGACACGCTTCAGATCTCGCCATTCCTCGTTGAGCCTTGTGTTCCTTTGTACCAGCTACACAGTGTCAGACTGAAAGATGACTGCTACATCGAAGAAGAAGGCCGTGAAGCATACGAGACTGCAGTCGCTGGCAGCAGTGCTGGTGTCAAGACCGAAGCCGTGAGTAACGGCGGCATGAACAGATTGAAGAACGGTACGCTTTCCAGTGCCAATAACACTCCTATTACCTCTCCAGTGACCATCAAGAAAGAAGTACAAGCTAGCATTGTTAACAGTCCTTTGAAAATGGGTGCCACTAGCGTCAACAGCAGTGCCTCTAGTTCTCCGCTGGTTGCTAATAAATCTTTGGAATTGGACAATAAGGTCAACGAAGGTACAAAGGAGGAATTGAGGGCTTTGATTGGCGATCTTTTAAAAGCTGGTGCAAATGCTGGCTGGTAGGGGAAGTACTATTTGTAATGAACAAAACTGTATAAGCTGTTACAGCTGCTGTAATACGTAATAAGATATAATCTAGTAATATGCAAAATCTATCGTACAATTTATATTAGGTATACACCTGATGGAGCTCTAACACCAAGTGTGGAAGAATCTCTTGTAGAAAGGCATCTCCGCCATTCTCAACTTCTCGCTCAAGATCTCCTCCTTCAACAAATCCATATCGACAATCTTCCTCCCCGTGTCGATATCCATGTCCTTGGCTCTGATGAACAAGATCCAGTTTCTCTTCCACACCTTGTGAGCGACATAGAAGGCCACGAAGATAGCCAGGGAGAGATACACTTCAAAGAAGGACTTAGCATCCGCCTCACTGCCAGGGAACAAAGCGACCCAGAATTGCCCAATCAAAACCAGGAAGTTCAAAACAATACCGTACGAGGAAACCCAGACACCACCCTTAGCGACGTAGGTCAACTCGTCAGTGTTACGGCCCTGCACCTTTAGGGCTCTTCTGAAACGCACGTGGGAGATACAGATGGACAACCAGGCGAAGATCGTGGAGAGACCAGAAAGGGCAGAAAGCCACAGGAACACCTCGTCCTCCTTTTCGTAGGCGGCAATGAAGGACAGCAGCCCAATAAACAAAGTGACAAAGGTGGCGTACAGTGGTCTACCGGTACGATCAACGTAGGATAGGAACGATGGGGCGTGGCCGATATCAGCTAGCGAGGCTAACACTCTCGAGGAGGCGTAGACTGAGGAGTTGGCGACAGACAAGATGGCAATGAGAATAACAACGTTCATGACAGAGGGCAAACCGGAGATACCGGCGTTCTGAATAGCAATGACGAAAGGAGAAACGGAAGCGTACGAGGACCCGTTCAACAATCTTTCGTCGTTGTATGGAACAAGACAGCCAATCAAAGTCAATGTGACGAGGTAGAAACAGGTAACCAGCCAGAAAGTCTGCTTAACAGCTCTTGGAATCGTCTCACGAGGGTTTGAGGTCTCCGCGGCAGACATACCGATCAATTCCGTCCCAGCAAAGGAGAAGGCAGCAGTGACAAACACAGAACAGACACCTTTGAACCCATTGGAGAACGCACCTGGATGGTACCAGTACTTGGCGCCGATGTACCCCTGCCCGTTTGGAGCACCGCCACAGATCAACACGATCCCCAAGATGAAGAACCCAACGATGGCGACAATCTTCGTCACAGACAGAATAACCTCTGATTCAGCGTAATATTTCACATCCAGCATGTTCAAAACGAAGATAAATGCAAAGAAAACAGCCACCCAGACATCCGAGTTGATGTCGTCTCTCCAATACTTGATAGTGATCGCAGCGGCAACCAACTCCAAGGGCAAAAGAATCAACCACTGCAGAGCGTAGTTCCAGCCCATAGCGAACCCAAAGGAAGGATCGATGAATCTGGTAGCATAAGTGGTGAATCCACCAGTGACAGGAAACGTAACACAGAGTTCTCCTAAAGCCACAGCGGTGGCAAACATCATAGTGCCGATAATACACCAAGAGATAACCAAAGCAGCTGGACCACCTGCGCTCAAAGCAGAACCTGAATTCACGAAAAGACCCGTCCCGACAGACCCACCGATGGCAATCATCATTAAATGACGCAAGGTTAGGTCTTGTTTCATTGCAGTCGATGAGGAATTGATGGCGGCCTTTTCAATATCTGTCAGTTGGGATTGATCTTTAGTATTGCCGTTGGAGTTGGTTGGATCGAATGAGTTTGGTGATGTTTCTAAAGGTGGCTTGAAAGAATCCTTGAACTGGGTCCACATTCTCGTGGAGGAGGAGCCCATTAATGGAGCAGCTTCCTCCTGTTGCTGTTGCTGCTGGTGATGTTGCTCTTGTGAACTGATACTGCTTGAGCTCTTGAGAGACATGCTGTATGTATGTATGTATGCTGTGATATGATATAGCTATGATATGCTATGTGCGTATGTTATGTTATTTGGTGATTGTTAGTTGTTCATGCTTTTAACAAGATTTCAGATATCGTGTTTGTTTTATAAGAAAAAATTCAAAAAAATTGTCTTCTGCGCGCGCTGCCGATGAGCAAACAGTTTTCTTTTAAACTGATGACGAATTATCACGCTCATATGTTTTGACTCCTGTATTTCTTTATAAATATGCTCATATATAAATGCAACAGCAACAAAAGCTTTTTGTTTTGAGAGATAATATCGCTTTTCAGAGTTCGAAACAGTCTGTTCGTTTTCTGTCAGAACTTTTGACACATAAGGAGCTAGAGCCTATACTACACAACATGAATCCTCTTGTTCGCACGTATACAACGTCAACTTGTAGGAAACATTAAACTTCAGACAGCTAAAAGTTAAATCAAGCGACGTATAACAAATAGTTATGTTACCCAAATAAAAAATTTTTGATGCCGATTTTGTTAAATAAAAAATGATGCCGTCAAATATCGAATTCCATGCCTTATTATGCAGGAAGTTTGCATGATGTTGCATTTTCCCTTCGCCGGCCGCGCGCGGTCGGGCCGGAAAAGAAATGAAACGGACATCCGGACATTTCGGAGTTGAAATCATCATCAGTCTGATATTAATTTGTGACACAAAAACGAATTTGTTCCTAGTTTCTAATATTATGGCTGGAATATCGATTCACAGTTCAGTCCTTTATGCCAACGATATTACTAGTAATAAATTTCTGAACTAAAATACTACAAACGTCCCTGCTACTTCATAAAACGTGTTTGATTTAAACCCGTAATCTGTCTCCTAATTAAAATATGTATAGCTTCAAGCAGCTTAAGCACCTTTAAAAAGCATCCATAGTGTAATCATGTTCAATACCAGGAGTAACACTCGTGATGAACTTCAAAAAGATAACCAAGTACTGGTCGACTCTAACCACATCGCTTTGCTGGATCTCCGTTGCGACTTCCTTGACGACATCTTGAGATTCTTTAACATCTTCCCAATCTTCATCCAGGGCAGTAACTTTGACATTTGGCCCATCGTTCAATCCTAATTTCTTAATCCCATGCATGATCTCCCTGTCACTGTTACCCCTTTGTTGGTTCCTTTTCTTCATTTGTCTGTTACCAGCAGCAACCATAGCCCTTCCGATCAAAACTTTCATGACATCGGCATGTTTGCAAGGATGGATGGACACCATCACCGTGTCGTTCATGAAGGGGGCCTTCTCAATGGTCACGGTCTTGTCTCGGTAGTCTGAGGAGATGTCTTCAAACATGGATTCAGGAGATAACGGCGTGCCGTTGGAGTCAAAGCCATGGAGGTACATTCTTGGAACACGGTACGTTGTGGAGTAGTGGATGAATAAGTCATAGGACCGTTTATCAAGTTGAGAAGAGGTGTGTCCTTGGCCTTGTCCTTGTTCATCTGCTTCATTGTCGGAGAAATCTTCGGCGGTGTCGTCAACCAAATCGTCGATATCTTCCACTGTTTCATGATTAACGCTTTCCTTAACATTGCCGTTCTGATTCCTCATATACCCAGGTCTTGAAGTCTGAGCCCAGCCATCCAACCCATCCTGATCCTGCTCTTCTTCCTCCTCCTCTTCGTCTTCACCTAAATAGACACCAGCACGTACATAACTTGGGACTTTCCTGGTAACAAGGTACTGTTTCTCTTCAGGTAAGAAGGACCTATAGCCTTTCTTTGATTTAGGGATGGCCCCCCATTGCCAGGTTGGGAATTTGTAAGTGAGGTAATCGCCAGCTTGGACGAATTCTTCAGGGGTGATTTGTCCTGTTTTGTTGAATGTGGAAGTGTGGGATGCTGGCGTTAGATATTCTCTCCATGTGTTGAATGTAGATCTTATCATATTGAGGGGTTTGACTAGTATATTTATACTTTCTTAAAAGAAATTGAAAGACAATTGATAGTATCAGTGTTGTAAGGAATATCCGTTTGTGGCAAAATATTAACATTTGCCCTCCATGTTCACACAAAATAGCCTTATCACTGCCATTATCTCTCGGGTAAATATCTTTGATTCTTGCACGTGACTATATTAATAGTACTTTACAAGCTACAAACATGATTAGATTTTACATGAACATTAGAATTAAACATTAAAAATTAAATGGATATAGCTGTCACTAATTCCCATTGTATCCCTGCAAGAAAGGAGACAAGTAATAACTCAACCCTCTATTCCCATTCCCATCACCCAATTGAACATCGGCAGACCCAGTAAGCAGGTTGTTGATGTTGCCAGCAGGAGAGAAAGACGGAGTCATACCAGGAGTCAAACCCATGTTATTTGGCGTGTCTCCTGAGGAGAAGTTTATCAAGTTGACCAAATTTGTAGTGGAGTAACTCACTGTGGGAGTAGAAACAGCATTAGCTGGGCCTGCCATCTCTTCAAGCACCGATTCGAGAGAGGAAGCCACAGAAGCCGCCGAGGAGGAAGTGGAGCCAGAACGCGTGGCTGGACCCATTGTCAAAAGCTCTTCATCCTCGTTGTTGTCTTCTTGCACTTCGTAAAGCTTTGCATCGGATAGCTCTCTGTAATTAGCTCCGAATCTTCTGAGCTCCAACGCATCTGTGATTTTCTGCAGGATCGGGTTTGTGATCTCCATGTCGACTTTGAACTTCATGATCATGTGATGCAAAGTGTTCAACTGGTCAAAGGCCAGATTGGTTTCGTCAGAGACTAAAGTGAACGTGTAAACGGAGTTGGCAATCTCTAACAATTTGCAAGCCACGCCGGGACCGTTTTGTTCGAAGGCGAAATCGGAGGATTGAGACGTAGAGGCTAGGAACTCGTTGGCTATCTTCAAAGGGAACTCCATATTGAAACAGTCATCATCATCACCAGCACCACCGGCGGAAGTGTTTGGCGTGGAGTAGTCGCTGATGAGGTAGTTTTGGCTAGAAATCAACCATGCAAGCGACTTGAACCACGCTTTGGAAAGAAGAATGTTCACACGCTGAGTGTCGTTTTGGATCTGTGAGAACCCCGCGGTGTGTAATGCTAATTTCGACTGCAATTGCTGTAGCCACTGCCTTTTACTGTCAGGGGACATGCAGGTCTGCTGGCTGTTGAAGAACTCTCTGAGGTTTGTGGCGCTATCTGAGGCGGGCTTCCCCGATTGAGCCAAGAAAGCTGAGAGATCACCCGCGCTTGTTGTTTTCTGCTGTGAGATCTCCTGGAAGAATAGCTTGTCTGTGGCGGCGAACACTCTGTTGATCTCGATGAAGCCGTGGAGGATCTCTGGGTACTCTTCGTCCTTGAGGTTTGGGATTGGGATCGACGGTTCGAGGAGCACGGGGAAGTACTGGCTCTCCAGCGAGAAGAAGCGCTCCAGCATGAGAAGCAAGAAGTATATCTTTCTGATTCTGTGCGACTCGGCGCTGGGTCTTGAGAGCACATAGGCTGGGTCGTGGAACTTGAGAATCTGCGCAATGGTCACTGCTTCTCGGATATACATCAGCCCTCTCACCTCTTCGTTGGGGCAGTTGCCGTAGTAAATGTGCAAGAACATGGAGCTGAGAAGCGTCTCCACACACGGTTTGGCTCTCAGATCAAACAGGTACAGAACCCTAACCGCCTCATCGGCAAACTCCTTGGGCGAAGGACAGTTCACAAGGTTGATGATTGTCGAAGTGGACCTGAGAAAAACCTTGTGTCTAGCGATGGCGGCGTTAACCGCACAGCTCAATGCGTAACTTGGAGCATTCGAGGCGTTCAAATTGATTGGATCTGAGTTTGAAAAAATGGAAATCGATGGGATCTGTCCGTTCAACTGGCACTGTTGTTGTTGGCCGTCTTCAGGGTTGGAGAGTCTAGCGATGAGGTTCGCCACGGAGAGCACGGGCCAAATGCCGTAGAACCACGTCTGATAGATCTGTAGGTACGGCAAGAGCTGGTTCAAGCAGTACGGCTGTCTTGGGACGCTGTAGTTCAACGTGATGAGCTTGCTGGTGGCACTGTCAAGATCGCCCGCCATTTGGTAAGAAAGCTGTGAGCCAGAGAACAGGTCGAGCCCTGAGCCTGTACCTGTACTCTCACCAGCGGTTAAGTTAGCACTGCCATTAACGAGGTTCTTGATATTCTCCCTGGTCTTATCTTTGATCTTCTTAGGCCCAGACTTGTGGCGGACTCGAATGTTTGTGCACTCGATGTTATGATTGGTGCAGTTGGTGCAGCGGTAGTTCAGCGAGGATTGTAAGTCACAGCGAACACGACGGACGGCACATGCGTCACAAGGCCTGCTGTTTGTACGTTTCTGCTTTGTTGTCGTTGTTGTCGTTGTTGTTGTGGGCATATGATCTATGGTGTGCTGTAATGTTCGGGAAAACTGATGTGTCTATCGAGAAATCTAGCGAGTGTGAGCTTCAACTGTGTTTTTAAGGGATAATCTGGGTTACGTTTCAATATCGAGAAATCTAATACATTATATTGAGATTGAACGTTGGAGATTTCAAGATCTCGTGAAAGAAAAGGAATCAAATGACCAGCAAAAATTTCCTTCCCACCCCCTGACGGAAAAACACATAAAAATCTCACCGGTTTTTCCCCACATGCGGACCGTGTCGTTGAATATGGTCCGGGGTACCGCTTAACATGCGGCAAGTTCTTTTACGCGCAGCCTCATCATTCATGTCTTACGGAAGTACGGTTCCGAATCTTCCGATCTCGGATCTCTTGTCTAGCCCTGATTTTTGACAGTACTAAATTTCCTAATCTGAAAGGTTTATAATGTTTCTCTTACATTATAGGCTATGAATCTTATTCCTTTGACAGACATGGGTGATTTTTATGGGAATATGGAGCGCAGATCGGTTACATGATCATCATCGTGCAATTACAAGTAATTAATACAAGTTACAGGTCTAAATTGTTGGGCACAGAGATAATAGGCTAATATTAGCTAGTCATTCCCCACATTTTCCGGTTAAATATAAAACTTGAATTCATGATTACCGATACTACGCCAAAATTCCGCAAAATTTAACCGTCTTATATTATCGTTTTTGTGTCAACATATAAACTCTAAGCACTATACAAATATATACCGCTTTACAACTTACAGCTCTCAGATCTCATCACAGCCAAGTCCTCTTTGATCATTTGATACGCAAACTGTCCCAGTTCAGGATACAACTTGGCTATTTCTTTCGCCTTTGCAGAACTAGCAACGCCACTTTGCACTCTTGCAGCAATCCCATGAACAATCACCGCCAATCGATACAGCGCAAACACCTTTCCTTGTTTCCACACACTCAGCGGGTCCCAAGACGATGGTCTTAGCTGGTTAACAGATTTATACTCCATTAGCATCTCTTTGATAAATTCATAACAAGGCTCAATCTCAACACCGTTAAACAGTCGATTCAAATCTTTGGTTAGATACCAAGGTTGTAATAAATTAGCCAAATCGAAAATAGGAGCACCTTGCAGTGTTGTTAATTCCCAATCGAGTATGGAGATGATGCGGGGCTCTGTCGGGTGATATATCAAGTTATCTAGTTTGAGATCCCCGTGGATTAACTGGGAGTTGGAGGAGGTAGCTGGTGAAGACGGGGTGCAGCAGGTTTGAAGGTATGTTGAAAGCTGCTTGAAGTGTGGGATTTCCGGGATGTTGTTGCTTTGACATTGCGAGTCATGGATTTTGGATAATGAGTGGACTTGTCGTTGAAAGAAGTTCAGATTCGTAGAAGAGGAAACACTAGGAGTTTTATTGGCCGGGAAATGAGAAACCGGAAGTTTCCGTGAGAGTGTTGAAGAACTGATCGAGTGGATGTTTGACGTTACTCTGATTGCTTCTTTATAATAAGCCATCTTATCAGATATGCCAGTTAGCCCCGGATCAAGAAATATACGTCCTTGGATAAATTGCATAAGGTAGAAAACACACCCAATGTAACTTTCATCTTCGCATAATAGGTATACTTCCGCCACGGGAACATCTCCATTGCCACTCTCTGCCTTATTTGCAGCGTTGATATCAGCTATGGCGCTCAATATGTGGAACTCTCTCTCGATTGAATGGGCCTTCTTTGAAAACAATTTCGAATTGGAGCTTGGTTTACGACGTAACACAAACCGGAAACCTTGCGAGTCGGTGATAAGGTAAGTTGGGTTTGATTGACCGTGTGAGAATT
>JAKTWX010000169.1:0-20990 GCA_030582275.1 Waltiozyma pijperi
ATCAGCAGAACTTAAGATATTTAAACTAATTCTCCGAACGTGCTGAGCGACTTCTCGCAAAATATGTCCCTTCTGTGGTCGCTCCTTCAAGTGCTGTGGTTTTCTGCGGTAGTAATGCAAAATTTATGGCCCAAGGAAAACACGATGACTCTCTTAGATCTCAGCATCTGCTGCTAATGCCAGTGACTGCTACTGCATAAATGCACAGTTTGCCAGCTCATTCCCGCCCATCCTGTACGCCTGCATGCTTGTGCATTCAGCACGCGCTTTGTTTTTCGTTCTGGTTGGAGTCTCGATTCTCGAATCTCAAGTCGGATCTCCGCAACTTGTACTGTTTACACTTACAAAATGTCCCAATTCGGAATAAAAAACTATCAAAATTCAAGTGTGCTCCAAAAAAAGTTGTACTCTATTTGGCGGACGTTCCCGAATTAGGAAACCATTCGGGTTCGATCTTAATTACCTGCTGGTTGTCTGTTTCAAATCATGCAATCTATATATAAAGACATTCACTGAAGATATTTATCAGGCCTCATACTCTGAAACACTCTGAATTGGAAATTTGTCTACGTATCTCAATTGGAATTATATGGAATCCTATTTTGTGCTTGGTTCAAGATCTATCTAGATATATAGTGCTAGGTTATTACGTCTCGTCTCTGGCCAATTTTGTGGGCTTGGAAATCTGGAATCTGAAATCTGGTATCTGGAGAGACTAACTAGTTCAGCCTTGCGTGAGTCTCGAATCTATCATCGCCATGCGTACATAAATCGCAAGATTTTTGCTAGGTTTGGCCTTTGTGCAGATTTTGTTTGGTTTTGTGCCCTGGGATGTATTTTTGAGACGATGTAAAATTATTGTTTGCAACCTGTCACATGCGGTTCACACTTTGGAGATGTGTGGGATTTCTCAGTTTAAGAAATTAACAAAATATGATTGCATCCTTCTACTGTCGAGGTTTGATTATATCAATCAATATAATAATACAACTTGTAGGTTATGGGCAATACTAGAAATCTTCCGAACGTTACATGTTCCGTATTTGTCACTTCAATCCTTGTCGCAAGGTGTAGTCTTGATTCCGGCTGGACCCGGTAATTATTGAAAAAGATTTGGTTCAACAAAAGATATACGTCACAAATTATACAAATATTATTTCCAATAAGGCCGTCGAGATTTTGCAGCTATCAATCATATAATTTTTTATCGACTCAATAGATACATCACAAAGAATTATACCTCGACAATTAAGGCTTCGTCAGATCTTCGGACCAGTTTAATTTAATTCGGTAAGCTGTATACGCGTAGGCTAGATTGAATATAATTAATATTCTGCAAGATAATATCCCGATGACTTGATATTGATGGACTTCGGATGTCCTACCCACATGACACTGCTTTTCGATAAAATTGGTCAAAAAAATTAAAATAGATATATAACATTATGTTATCGCAGCAAAAATTACTCTATATTACTTTTCGATCTGCACATCAGCTGGGCATTAATTCATGCGGTATGCAATATATTTTCCATCAGAAATTAGAATATTACTCATCAGCTGTCAATCTAACAGCTGTCACCTCTAGATAATATCTATATATAATCATCACAACAAATTATATATAATTAATTAATGAATTATATTCAGCTAATTCTCGCGATTATTAAGAATTTTATTAATAAATTTATTATATATAGGAATTTATAATAATATATATAATTATAAAATATTATATATTTATAAATTAATTTATTTTTCATACTGCTGATTAATTGCATCAAATTTACTAATTAGAAATAATACTAAATTTATATAATTTATAGATAGCAGCTTTTTGTAATTATAATTATATTTATGGGTATAATTAATAGCTCTAGTACTATAGCTGGGAGCTAGATATGTGTACAAGCAATTAAACGTTTTAGCAGCTTTAGCCAGATTGTGAAGTTATATAAATAATTGACACATCCGATAGAGATTCATAGATTAAGGCCATATAAGTTACTAGAGATCGTTTCACACAAAATAGTATAGCTCGTATGTAATTAGCAATTAATTAGAAATCGATATGGGATCGGTCGGTCCGTCGCACGTCGCGCGCGGGCTTGAAACATATTAAATTTATTTTGAAATGTATGATAGCCACCAAACTGTAAGCTAAATATTATTAACCTAAAAGAGACAGAATATTGTTATTGTTTGGTACATCATCACGTCAATGGGCAGATAATAAACCCAGATCATCAATATAGAACTCCACCTCACTGAATCTCTTGACAATGTATGGGCGAAGATGTAAAAAATCGATAAGGAAAGACTCAAATCTAACCGCAGGTGCTGCTTCACAAATCCTTGAATTTTCTCCAGGAAAGACCCAGCCATCTGTGACTATACAACACTCACGATCTGAGTCACAAAATAGGGAAGACCGTGAGGATGTGGCTGAGAAGAACAGCCTGTTTTCGCTGAAAGATGTGTCTCCCATTAGACCGGTTCCCAAAAGAAGGAGAGCCCAGTCAACTGCAAGGAAAGAGGTGAAACCCAAGATCGCTGAAACTCACATAGAAGAATACAACTCCCCTATATCTTCCTCATCTCAGTCCCCTACCAAGGCAAAAACAACTAAGCAGTCAGATAACGATCCTTGGAAGCTGTTAGACAGCGTGATCAAGTCGCCATCAAAAATCAACAAGTCTCCAATATCAAGAAAGATCATGAATCCAATTGATGGCGGAACAGCAGATGCCCTTTACAAGCCAAAGGAAGTGAGAAAACTTGATCTATCCACACCGGTGAGCCCCGCAAAATCGCCAAAGAAGAACTCAAAGCTTAAAGAAATTGTCGAAGATTCAGACGCATGGGGATTCTTAAATTCCACAATACTAGAAGATTCTCAGTCCAATGAGAGCTCCCAATCAAAATGTTCCAGGAAGAGTAGAAATAACAGAGCCAGCAGTGAGGCGAGAACAAAGATAAACTTTGCCATAGATCTCAACTTTGAAGACTCCGATGATCAGACGGAACCAGGCACTGAGCTGGGACCTGAGACGGATCCCAACCACAACATGTCTTCGATTATCATGTCCTCATTTGTGGAGAACACAGTGTTGGAGGAGAGCTCTAAGACCGAGATGGACAGGACTACTATGATAGACATGAAGGCGGAGTCTAAGAGCTTGTCTCGTCACAGATCAACTTACGGAAGCACGAGGAGTTACAGATTGGACCAGGACGAATTGGAAGCTGAGAGTGAAAAAGGTGTAAGTGGGAGAAGATCCACAGACGACCAGCAAGAGCCGCCACAGGCAGCTGAGGAAGACGATGAAGAAGAAGAAGAAGAAGAAGAAGAAGAAGAAGAAGAGTCTAAGACAGGATACAATGGCTCGGTCTCCAAACTTAAACTTCAAGGAACACAAGCACAATATTTCGACGATCTTAGTTTCCATTTGGAGAATCTTAGACCGGAATCCAAGACATCACTTGTCTCCAAATTGTTTGAGTTGATAGACTTTGCGGGAAGATTGATAGAAGATCAGTCGTTCCTAGAGTTCACGAGGAACCATGGCTTGTTGGAGATTGCCTCTGTTTGTGAAGGACTCATCAAAAATAAGGATATCACCGGTGTCAACAGCCAGATTTGTTACGTTGTTGGGTTTATCTTGGCGGCTCTCTGTGATCCAAATGTCAGGAGTCGCTCTGAGAAAGACCATTCCAGTGCCAGTTCTACAAAAATGGGCTCATCGGTCTCTTCATTGGATCTCGCCTGTAATGCTTCTTTTGCTAAGTTGGTCGAGCGTTTGGTCTGTATGAACAGTCTCACCAATGGAACATCGACTGAAGGAAACAACCGAAAGAAGAAAGTGAGTCGCAAGCAGAAAAGAGACGACGATGCATTCGTCAGGTTCAAAGAGAAGTTGGATCCAAGTTACACACCTCAATTTCTTGGTGTCTCATTGTTATGCTCCAATGGATTTTTCATCAACCCGACTTTGCTACGTTCCACTATGAGCTATTTCAAATCCGTGGACCTCTCAAACAAACAGGAAATACCCACCGTGAATCTTCTATTGATTCTTTATCAGACTCACATCAATAACCCAGAGGCCATTTCCTATGACGGAAACAAGACATTGGCACTAAGCTGCATTGGAATTCTTCAGACACACAAGGAATACTTGCTTTCCTCTAAGATCATGTGCCTCAAGAT
Organism: Waltiozyma pijperi; assembly: GCA_030582275.1. Taxonomy (NCBI): domain Eukaryota; kingdom Fungi; phylum Ascomycota; class Saccharomycetes; order Phaffomycetales; family Wickerhamomycetaceae; genus Waltiozyma; species Waltiozyma pijperi. The sequence goes on from JAKTWX010000169.1 coordinate 4,211, forward strand.
CCTCATAGTACTAGCTTCAGATCCGGAGCAGTCAATATTCAACGAGCAGGAAACACAAACGGTCATACAAGTCTTAGTTGAAGCCTCTCGTGAGCCGTCCTCCTCCATCTCCTCTTCTTCTGACATCCCGCCTTTGTTATTAGGACTATTACTAACCCTTTGTGATACCCCACACTGCCTGAAACAAATTATTCTATCCTTAGATCAGATCAAGTCCTCATACAACCAGAAATCACAGGAATCTTTCCCATTTTACGCTTTATTGATAGGATTTCTATATTCACATGACCAGGGCCGTGTTGAAGAGATGTTTGACTGCACAGAGCTCATGCAGATTAAACTGACATTGACTAAGAACCTTGATGGCATCGGGTCTCTTGGGATGAAAGAAAGAGTTCATGAGATACTAGCGAACTTAAATTAAAAAAAAAATTAAAAGATATAATTACCTAAGGCTCTTGGTGTCCGGAGTCCGGTCCGTGTGTGCGGGAATCTGCGATTATATAAGCTTCGGGCCTCCAAACGGGAATCACGGAGGTTTCGGAGCAACCGGGCCTGATAGTAGGCCAAAGCTGAAATATATCATCTACCAATCTTCATTCGACAACATTTGTAAAATCATTAGTGGAATAATATTTAAACCAACCAGCTAGTGCACCTCCAACAAAGCAAAATGCAGGACGACAAATCAGCTAATTCGTCAGCTAGCATCACACCGTCAGAGACCGACCAGACGCCTCACGACTACCAAAGGCAACAACAACAACAACAACAACAAACACAGCCAGACGACGACGCCAATAACAAGAAAAGATCCCGTATCCCAACATCTTGCTCGGTCTGCCGTAAGAGAAAAGTGAAGTGTGACAAGAAGAAACCAACCTGCACCGCATGTGTCAAGTCTGAGCTCAAGCATCTCTGTCAGTACGAAGAGCCAAAATGGGTCAGCGAAACGAAGAGATCGCAGATAAACAAGAGTCTGGAGCTGGTGGATGTTTTAAACCAAGAAGATCTGCCTCTCGACGTCAAGAAGGCGTTCCAGGAATTGGTCAACAAAGTCCACCAATTGGAGTCTGAGAGTGAGCGCAGGTTCCCATTTGTCGATGAAAATTTGGCTGATCAACAATTATCCAGAAATCTAGCAAAGCCTTACATTTTGGACAATGCCAACTTGGAGTTCGATCAAAACGATAAAGTCGACGTGTTCGACTACCTGCCTGTGCTGGTGAAGAAAGGCCGTCTGGAGCACAACGGGCCTTTCACTGCGGCGTCGTTCATGAGACAAGACCGTTACTCCAAAGTGATCTGGTTGAGTGTGTGGAAGCGCTTAGAGGCCAAGAACACCCGTACACATGGCAACTTTGCCAAAGATCCGTTTGCTAATGAAGTGATCAATAACAACAACAGCAAGTTCTTGGCAGGGTTTGTCGAGCTAAGAAAACAGAAGCTGAAGAACAAGCAGTCCAGCATTGAACTGCGCGAGAGCACCAAGTCCTTACCGGAGAGAATCATTGATGTTTTGCCAGATAAAGGAGCCATAATGAGGCTCATTTTCAGATTCTTCAAGGTCTTGTACCCATACTTCCCTCTGATCAACGAGAATGTGTTCTTTGTGGATCTTAACAAGATCATCGAGCTGCCCTTCAACATCAGCAAGGTGGAAAAGCTAACCCTGGACCACGACAAGGAATCGCTGGCTTTGCTAGGAATTGTCTTGATCATACTGAGACTGTCCTACGTCTCTTTAACACCAGATGACTTCGAGGACACAAGATTCTCCCAATTGAAAAACACACCAATTGAAGCTCCAGTGATCCAACTGGCCAAGGAGTGTCTTTCCCAGTACCAGTTCCTCCGAAAGTCGTACGGGTTAAGAGTTCTGCAATTGATGCTGTTCCTGAACTTGTACTACAGGTACGCCCCTGAGGACGACTATGTTTCAGACCAATCTGGGGGTCATATCTCATTGGGTCTTCTGTTCTCTATGGGATACTCGGTGGGGGTCCACAGAAATCCGTACATTTTCATGAACCTGAACGAGACGGGCGACAGGAAGAAAGAGGTAGCACAGGGCTGTCGTAAGCTATGGCACAAACTGATCGAAATGGATTGCAACCAGTCTGTGTTCTCCGGTGAGCCATTGCACTGTGTCGATAACAGATCTTATGACATCCCCTTGCCAATCAGGGACGATCTGGACGACGCTGTTGACTCGTGGGTCGTCAAGGATTACAAGCTGCTGGAGGAAAGAAACCAGCTCTTCAGAAAGTTCTCCCAAACTTTACTGAATCTCCACAACTCGCCTTCTGTCATGGACATCCTCAGATTGATCCAAATGCTGGAGAACTTTTCCGAGTACAAGATAGGCTCTCCAACGGAGATATTGCAGGAAGACTTGCCTTCCTACGGCAAAGTGAAGAGAATCTCCTACTTTGTTGAGATCCAGCTTCTTCTTCTCAACCTAAACAACCAGCTTGTAACTCATTTTGAGAACCAGGACAACCCCAAACAGGTTTACATTTATCTTGTCCAGGCTCTTCAACACTGCCGCTCCATCCATGATACCTTGATCAACGTCCTGTTCAACGAAAACAAGTACTTTGGCCCAAACGAAAGAGGCCACCACACACAAGAATTCAGCTTCTTCATCAAACCTCTCGCTTGTATGGCATTGACTAAGACTCTGATAACTTTGGCCAACTTGAACACCAGAATAATACATTCGAAGCAGGTTCTCGAACAGACATCTAACAGAAATGGCAATACCAAGCTTGAAGAAAAGCTGGAGCTAACGGAGGAGCTGGTCACGAAGATCTATGCTATGATGGAGTCTGTGTCCGGTATTATGACGAGATTGAGTGTTGGGAATTACAACCTCACTAGAAACTTGATCGCTGTGAAACTTTTCATGAAAGAGCTACGCGATTTCAACTTTATCAACCCAACAGTTTACAAATCTTCAGACTCATCTTCCGGCCAGCCAGAAGTCGAACCAGAGTCCAATCCCTTATTCAAGCATTTCTACGACTTTAAAAATGATCTCATCCCAAAGGAAAACTACACAATGTTGCTGATCACTCCAGAGCTCAGTTATCTGGTTGGAGCTCTAACAATTGACGTCTTGAAAGTTCTCAAGCCTCTATTCACTGCCCCAGAACCGGCTCCAGAAGCTCGCCAATCAGGTGTCTATTTCGACCCAGTTAACGGCCAGACTCGTCCTTTGAATCATGGAGTCCCAACGGAGGTCACTGGGTCTGGCTTTCCGGTGTTGCCACGAACCCAAACTGACATTACTCAAAGCGATTTGAATAATTTCTTCTTTGCCAACCTACCTGCTGCAGGTGCCGCTGGTGCCGACCCAAGCTCTGGTACTTTCACTACAGGCTTCAACACATCCACGGCACACCCTCTACAATGGCAAGGTGTGCCACAGAATATACCAGGACAGAATGCCCAACAGTTTGCTATGTCACAAGGAAATAACATTATCCCTGACTTTAGCATGGATGGGTTCCAATACATTGATCAGATCTTAAGCAGTGATGATTATGCTTTGTTATTTGGTGGGTTGAATAGTCAGAATATCTAGTGAGAGTGAGAGAGAGATCTATATCTGTATATAATATGTACTTTACAATTTTTTGCTAAGTTTACCAGAACCCGAGAGAACTTAAGATGTAGTCAAGTCCCAAGCCAAAGGTCACATAGAAACCGTACTTGATGTTGGCCAAAAAGAAGCTCCAACAGTTCTTTGGATCGTCTAAATTGACCTTCTTAATCATTTCAAACAGTTTGTAACCGAAATAAGTACTACCCATAATGAAACCTGGCATAGCAATGATTCCAGCGTTCCAAGCAGCCAAACCAAGGAACCCCAACTGTGTAACAGTCAACCCTGTGAAGATCTTCTTAGAGTTTTCACCCCAAGCCAGGGCTGTAGACTTGATTCCTGCCTTGACATCGAACTTCTTGTCCTGGTGCGCATAGATGGTGTCGTAAACCATAGTCCAGCAGAAAGACGAGGCAAACAAAGGCAACATCACGCTCCAGTCAACCAGACCCATGGCAGGGAACCCCAAGATAGCACCCCAGTTGAAGGCAAAAGAGAGAACGGCCTGAGGATAATACGTGAATCTTTTGAACAGAGGATAGGTACAAACAGGCAACAACGAGGCTGCACCAATGTAGAAGCAGTCCCAAGGAAGCTGTAGCAGGACACCTAAACCAACACCCAATTGAGCACCACCAAAGACCAAGGCTTGTTTGACAGAAACTCTCTTTGAAGCTAATGGTCTTTCAATGGTTCTTGCAACTTGGTTGTCCAAATTACGGTCAAGCAAGTCGTTAACTGTACAACCGAAGCCTCTCATAACAAGAGCACCAAATGCAAAAATACCAAGAGTCTTCACTGTGAGCAACAGTGGTGCAGTGGTTTGAATAGCAGCGATTAAGATTGACCAAGTGCATGGGATCAGAAGCAACCAGGTACCAACAGGTTTCTCCAAACGCATCAATTCGGCATAAGGGATCCATTTGGTTGGGAGACGTCCCACTATTGGGCCCAGGCCTGCTATTCTAGCTTCGGCGGCGGCTAAACGCTCTTCAGGGGTGAAAACTGGTTCAGCTAATGGTGTTGGAGTTGATTTAGATGGAGAAAGTTGGCTTGATGAGTTGAGAAGAGTTGGTTGTTTGTCATTCGTTGTTGATTTGAGTCTAATGAATTGTGGGAACACATTTCTGTGATGAAAGAGTGATGATGCTCTTAATGAAGATCTAAGAGATGAATTAAGTCTCAAGATAGAAGAGATGGGAGTAAGTGAAGCCATGGTGAACAAGAGGGATGACAACGCTTTCTTTGAATTTGTGCTTCGGTTATCAAATTATATAAACGAGTTCAAAGAATGCTTGCTGGTCGATGGTTGTAACTAAATTTATTTGTTTACTGCTCGTCGTTCGAAATACAGCTTAACCTCGTGAGGATACCTTAACAAGATTCAGAAACATTCAAAGTTGAAAGCTCTTTGGTGATGATCGCTGACTGTGATTGGAGATCGGAGGCCGAAGCCACGACGACGCACGGGCGCAGGGAATTACACAGCTCCCACGAAATTAGCCCTACATGCTTATCACGTGATAGATCTCCATACGATTAAACGAGCTTGAACGAAAATCCACGCGGTTCACCAGGATTTTTCATAGACCTACGCGAAAAACGTTAGGCATTGCCCATGCGCTGGCGGCTGAACTTTGAAGTACTTCCTAGATCTTCAAATTAAAGTTAAATACAATAAAGCAGCTTTACCCCTTCCCTTTACCTTTGCGATTACTCTTGAAAAGACAGTATCTCACCTCCTTCAACCTCCACTCATAATGTACATCGCCTCTACCACTGCTCCTGTCAATATTGCTGTAAGTTAAGCATTTGGACTAGTTACTGAGGAACTTTCATCATCATTCATCGTCTGATGATTCAAATCTAAATCAAGGGGCTACAACTCTTGGATTCAATGCTCTCCATGAACAATTACTAACACATGCTGCTACACAGACTCTTAAGTACTGGGGTAAGAGAGACAAGACTCTCAATTTGCCAACCAACTCATCCATCTCTGTCACATTATCTCAGGAAGATCTCCGTACTTTGACTTCCGCTGCTACTTCTGAAACCTTCTCTGAAGATCAATTATGGTTAAACGGTAAGCTAGAATCCCTTGCCTCTGAAAGAACACAAATGTGCTTAGCCGATTTGAGACAATTGAGAGCTGAATTGGAGTCCCAAGATGACAGCTTGCCAAAGTTCTCCCAATGGAAGTTACACATTGTTTCTGAAAACAACTTCCCTACTGCCGCTGGTCTAGCTTCTTCTGCCGCTGGTTTCTCCGCTTTAGTTGTTGCCATTGCCAAGCTCTACAAGTTGCCACAATCCATGTCAGAAATATCTAAGATCGCTAGAAAGGGTTCTGGTTCCGCTTGTCGTTCCTTATTTGGTGGTTACGTTGCATGGGAAATGGGTGTTGAAGAAGATGGCTCTGATTCCAAGGCTGTTGAAGTTGCTCCTTTAGAACACTGGGACAATATGAAGGCTGTCATTCTTGTTGTCAGTGCTGACAAGAAGGACACCCCATCTACTTCTGGTATGCAAACCACTGTTCACACCTCTGACTTATTCCAATGGAGAATCAAGGAAGTTGTCCCAACCAGATTTGAAGAAATGAAGAAGTCGATCGTTGAGAAAAACTTCCCTGTCTTTGCCGACTTGACTATGAAGGACTCCAACTCTTTCCATGCTACTTGTCTTGACTCTTTCCCACCAATCTTCTATTTGAATGATACTTCCAAGAAGATTATCAAGTTAGTCCACGCCATCAACGAATTTTACAAGGAAACCATTGCCGCTTACACTTTCGATGCTGGTCCAAACGCCGTCATCTACTACGAGTCTCAAAACGAATCCAAGTTATTTGCCTTCCTTTACAAGTTGTTTGGCAAGGTCTCTGGTTGGGAATCCAAGTACACCACTGAAAGCTTGACCGCCTTCACCACCGAATTCGAAACTATCAAGGAACAATTAAACTTCGCCATTGATGAAGAATTATACAAGGGTGTCTCTAGAGTCATCCTCACCCAAGCTGGTCCAGGTCCTCAAGACACGGATTTGTGTTTGATCAGTGAAGCCACTGGTTTGCCAAAATAAGCTCATTAGTCAGTTGCAGCTAGATATAAGTATGAATCAAGCATATTCTTGATAATCGTTTTAACTTTTTTCTTAATATACAAAATATTCTTCGGAAAGTTATGAGCTTGTTATATACATAAGACACGTCCGTCTTAAGTCTTGTCATAGTAAATATGGTGCAGCTAAATTACATAACTGATTACCGCGCCACCTCCGAACTGCTCTGTGCAACTTCTCCAGAGTTTTAAACAGATATTTCCAGATTTCCAGAACTAACTAACTCTTTGGAACAACCTCGATACTACCAGGAACCTCAAAAACTACAATACTATCTATTCTATCACCAATATACCAGAAGAAACATTGAATGAATCGATTCCCTCAACGAATACTTCAAATTCACCAACAGCGAGAAATCTGAATACGATGGATAACAAACAAAATTATATCTCATCAATAGAAACTGAAGCTGAGGCTACTCTAACGAAGGCGTCTTCTGTAATCACAGCTGACAACTCGAGGAAGAGAACCCATGATGAGGCACTAGGAGAATCCAATGATAAGCACATCAACGCAGACGAGAGCCACAGTAGAAGCACTAACGACGCTTCTCAGTCACAGAGTAAACTTTCAATATTCCAGTCTACTCCTCTGGATGATAATGTTGACTATCAGGCTCTCTCGAGTGCTTTATCTTTGCTGCACTCCAGCCTTGATAGAGTCAAGGAGAACATCAAAGATTTGAAAGATGTCAAGACCAAAATTAAAGAGGGCAAGGACTTGAAAGAGATATGTTCCAACATTCAATCAAACCAATCATTCATCAAGGAAATCAGCTATAAAGGAGTCGTGGTCAAGTGTCCCTCTATAAACTGGAAGAGAGATTACGAGATAAGTGTTGATAAGCTAAAGGATCCTGAAATGTTACAACGTTACGAGGAGAATCACATTAAGGGGGAACAATATGAGATAATAAGGAGAGAAAGCGTTTTTAATTGATATACACAAGCAAATTTCACAGCGATAGAAAGCACCTAATATGTATTATAGGGTTTATGTACTCTTGTTACTTGTAGCTTGAAAGGTGGCCGCTTATCTACCTCGCCCGGAACTCACGATCAACAGTCACGTGTGAGAACAACCAGTGTCCCGTATTTGAGAATCGTGCATGCAAGACAAATATTTTTTTTTTAGATCATCTCACACTTTCTTATCAATCTGGTATACTAATAAATCTTTGAAATCTCATTAAAAAAAGATAGAAATAGAACCGTTAGAGATGGACGATGACTTGTTTTTGAATATTAGCACAGATACCAGCTCTGTTGTCTCAAAGAAGACAAACTCAAAGTCAACTGGTGGTAAATGGAAGGAACGTCGTAAGGCCCAACTATCTAACCGTGGGATCAATAAGCCTAAAAAGGAGAACATTTCAAGTGCCAATTCTACCGCTGTCACCAAAAAGGCACCTCTAGAGAAGAAACCAGAAGATTCCACATCTAAGGACAACCAGGTGATCAAATCAAAACATCTTTATCCTGCTGAGAACCGTAAGAAAAGACCTGCTGATGATGAGAATGAAGCCAGAGGACCAAACAAGCAATCACGTTTGGTTGAAGGTAAGGGGGTCCCAGGTAAGAACAACACTTTTGTCTCCTCTTTGTTCACCTCAAACTCTGAGGTCACTGCCAGAGATTATGACAATGAAATGGAAGTGCACGCTCCTTCCAACGCTCCATTGGCGGACTCCACCACATTCTCGGGTTTAGGTATGAACGAGATCATTAATAAACAGCTTACCGAACACATGAAGCTCACAAATCCTACCAAGATTCAAAGATCTGTGCTACCAAGACTTCTAACTAGAGAACGTGATCTTTTCGTCCAAGCTCAAACTGGTTCTGGTAAGACATTGGCATTTGTCTTGCCAATCTTTCAAAAGCTCATGGAAGTTGAGTCATTAAACCGTACAACCGGTATCTTTGCTTTGATTTTAGCCCCAACCAGAGAATTAGCCACCCAAATATATTCTGTCTTGGAAACATTGACAAGATGTTGTCACCGTATTGTTCCAGGTATTGTTATCGGTGGTGAAAAGAAGAAATCAGAGAAGGCCAGATTACGTAAAGGTGTGAATATTCTTGTTGCTACCCCAGGTAGACTAGCTGATCACATCGAAAACACTGAAAGACTTGACTTGTCCAATGTCAGATTCGTTGTTCTCGATGAAGGTGATAAATTGATGGAGCTTGGGTTCGAAGAAACCATCACAAAGATTGTTAAGGACATTGACAGCACATCCAGAATTTCCACCACTACTAAACTTTACCCAACTCTTCCAAAGAGAAGAATCAATGTGCTATGTTCCGCTACGATCAAAGGTAACGCTAAGAAGCTAGGTGAAATATCTTTAGTTGATGCCGAAATTATCACAGCAAGCTCAGTTCCAGATGTTGAAGACTTGGAAATAATAGAAAACGTTGCTGCCCCAGATCAATTGCTACAACAGGTTTGTGTCACGCCACCAAAGCTAAGATTGGTTACGTTGGCCTCTATCTTGAAGAATATTGTCAAGGTTCAAACTGAAGGTTCCAGAACTATGATCTTCTTGTCCTGTTCCGATTCTGTTGATTTCCATTTCCAGGCCTTCTCCAAAGACGGTAAGAAGTTGAACAAAGCCACAAATGAGTTCGATGAAGAAGGTGATCAGCAGTCCACTGTTTTATCTTCTCCTTTGTTGGGTGAAGGTGTCATTATTTACAAGCTTCATGGTTCCCTTTCTCAACAAACCCGTACTGCCACTTTATCGTCATTCACAAAAGCTCCAGCCTCCCAGCACACTATCATGTTCTGTACGGATGTTGCCTCCAGAGGTTTAGATTTGCCGTACATCTCCACAGTCATCGAGTATGATCCTCCATTTGCCACTGAAGACCATTTGCATAGAATCGGTCGTACAGCCAGAGCAGGTAAGTCTGGTAGATCTGTGTTGTTTTTACTCCCAACTGAAGAGAAATATCTTGATTTGATTGAACACTACCATCCAAACGGTGTTCAGCATGTTTCTTATGAAGAGTTGTTGAAGACAGGGTTTGGTAAGAAATGGGACTTCGACGCTACTACTTGGCATTTGGATGTTGAGAGATGGTTACTTGAAGACCAATCTGCGCATGACTTAGCCGCCAGAGCTTTCACTTCCCACATTAGAGCTTACGCTACACATTTGTCTTCTGAAAGAGACGTGTTCAACGTCAAGAGTTTGCATTTGGGTCATTTGGCTAAAGCTTTTGGTTTGAGAGAAACTCCCAAGAAGTTGGGTATCAACAGTGGTAGTACCTCTTCAAAGAAAAAGAAGGAGAACCCTAAGGATGTTATGTTTAGAAAGGCCAGAAACGCTGCTAAGGCCCAAAGTGATGAGTTCAACTTTATGTAAATGTAATGGAAAATTAGCACTCCAGATCTTTCTCTGTTTCATTAATTCAGGTATACAGACATAAATACACCTTGACGTATGTTCGTCGTTTAATTTGTCATTGTGGATGGGACGGGTCACTCTTCAAGTCATCCGTCCTTTGACTTTCGTCAAGCGTTGTTTGATCATCAGCTCTGAGCTTTCCCTGGAGCTCTCTGACTTGGGCCAGATGTGAGACATTATCATAAAACCCCTTCCATTGTTCAGCGACTGCTTCAAACTCTTTACCAACTGCTATATTGGCCTTTAGCGATCTGTTCAACGTGTTTGTGTGAGCTATGGACGTCTCCACGGATCTCGCTATCTCTGCAATTAGAAGGTCTCTCTGTTTCTCAAAGTATGTGACTATTGGTGTGTGTGGTTCTGATGGGTCTGACATGGTGGTTTGAGGGGGTTGTAGAATGATCTTGTTCAGTTAAGCCCTATACAAAGCTGTTTGTTAGTGTTATCAAAGTTGTTATTTAGCGAGCGCGGTATATTAAATACTTCTAGTAAATTCTTACGCGTATTTAAATTTTTTGGTATCGTGAATTTGACTTAGTCCCGAACATCAACGCTGAATCAAGACAAGTTTTTTTCAAATCTTCAAGAATTTATACAATATACCTTGTTAAATTGACCGTATATGCACTTCCTACCGTATATGGACTCAGTATGGGTTATATAAATGCTTGAAACTTGCTAGTTCAGTTGGATTTTCCCCTCGTCGCCTTGGGTTTCCATCTCTAAAGCAGTTTCCACACTTCATGAGCACCAAGCACCAAGTAGATACAATGTATAGCCTAGCTGAATACAAGAAGAGTCTACACACCAAACCAGATCATTGTAGTGTGCGGGCGAGCAGTGCACACCACTCATAAAATCGTATCCATGTAAGTTAGTAGCGCTCTATCTAACTCTGTGATCTATGAAAATTATTAGCGAAACTTTCTGAACCAAAAATTTTTTAGATCTGAAGCTGCAGTTCAGTTTCCTAAGTTAGCTTCCGCTAAGACTCCAGATAAGAATCGCTGTAATGTTCAACAGAGGACTTGTTAATGTCAATGTCAGAAGGTCCTCGCAGCTTATACGTCTAGCAAGCACCTCGTCAAGCAGACCATACAATCGAGCTATTGATCCAACATCCAGCGAAGGGAGTCTTCTGCATGAACTGAAGCTCTTGTCATCCCAGCCTGATGCTAACGTCATTCCAGTATCGAAAGAGCTGAGAGATTACTACCGTCAACGTCAAAACTTCCGAGAAGTTGAGAGAGTCAGCATCATAAAGTTATCAGTCACTGGGAACGGTATAGCCCTGGTGAAATCAGAGGAGAATGACCAAGGATCCATATTTGTCTCTGTTCCCTTCACTTTGCCAGGTGATATCGTTGATCTGAAGATAGGTATCCACCACGAGGCGTACGCTGAAGGCCACCTCGTACGAGTTGTCAGTCCTTCGCATTTGAGAGACGACAAGCTGATCGGTTGCAAATATTTCAACTCTTGTTCAGGATGCCAGTTGCAGATGCTTTCGTATGAAAAACAAGTTGATTTCAAAACGAACACGGTCAAAGATGCATTTGCACAGTTTGGTTTCGATATCAACAGACTACCAGTTCTTGAAACTGTGAAATCTCCCCTTCAATACAATTACAGAACAAAACTTACCCCTCATTTCAACAGCAACAGGAAATATCTCAAGTTGGGGTTTGAAGGGGTCTTTGATGGGCGTAAACGTCTATTTGATTTGGAATCCTGTGATATTGCCACGCCTGTATTGAACAAGGCCCTGGTTGAGGACAGAGAGGTTCTTTTGAATAAAGTGAGGGAATACAAGAGATCAGGAACCATCTTGCTACGTGACACAACTCTTCCCTCTGACGAAACACCTTCTTACACCATAGACCATAGACGGATCATCAAACAGGAGGTTGGTGGGTTTCAATTTGAGTTTCCGGCAGGTGAGTTCTTTCAGAATAACCCTTCGATTCTTCCAGAACTGGTTTCCACAATATCCAGCCATATTGTACCATCAAAGCACAAGACCCTAGTAGACACCTACTGTGGCTCAGGGTTTCTGGGGATCTCGTTGAGTGGTAAAGTCGAGAGTCTTATAGGTATTGAGATATCCAAGGGGAATCTTACCTTTGCTTCACACAATGCCAAAATCAACAATATCAGCAATGCCACTTTCCATTTGGGGTCCTCAGAGGATATTTTCGAGTCGCTGGATGCAACAGATATCGACAATAAGGAAACTGTTGTGATTCTGGATCCTTCTAGAAAGGGCTCTACGGAGTCCTATTTGTCTCAGCTTTCACAGTTTGAGCCGGACTTGGTCGTGTATCTCAGTTGCAATGTGTTCTCTCAGGCTAGAGATCTGGACTACTTCTTGAATAAGACAGAAAACGGACAGAAATACGAGATTACTACAGTACAAGGCTGGGATTTCTTCCCACAGACGAAGCATGTTGAATCATTGGCTATCTTGAAACACAAGGGAAGTTAGCAACTCCGTTAAGAACTAGCCTTGTTGATATATTTGTTTAACTTTGAATACATCTCCTTTAATGAGCCCATTGGGAACTTCATCTGTTCGAAAAAGTACTCCGGTAGGACGCTTCTCAGTCTTTCCTCTTCGACGTTTGATTCACCGTGCTGAAAGCCAGGAATGTAAAGCATGTCATCAGAATCTCCGTCCTTGTCAACAATTAAGGTATACCTCCACTCTCCTGCACTACCTGTTTGTAAACAGCGAAATATGATTTCATCTTTGGTCTCTGTTGATTGGATGATACGGTGGCCCGTTATTTGTTCTGTCATATCTATGTTCATCTCGATATAATCATCAGTCTCAGAAGCTGTAGTAATACTGTTTGCTCTATTGTTCCTTGTCTGCTGTGGAGTTCCTTGTGTCGGTGTGCTTCCGTCGAACGAGGCCGCCGTGATTGGTCTGGATAGGATATCAGGGGTGGAAGATAGCGATGCCAATTTCTCTTTCAACGCCAGATTCTCTGCCTTCAGATCTTCGTTATCTGTGGTTAATGAACGGATGGCTTCGTCTGATTTAGTTTGTAGATTCTCTGTCTTGGCTTGTAACTCTTTAAATAGTTTCTCTGAGTGTGTTAGTTTCAATTCATCGATAATCTTATCCAATTTTGGGACGTCTTTGGCCAAGAAAGCTCTCTCAATATCAGCAGCAAGACTAGACGAGTTAAAAAAGTCGACAAAGTCGGTCTTCCTCACTGTTTTCTCTGATGTTTGGTCTTTCTTGGAAGCAGCTTTTGTTTGTTTCACAACTGTTGAGTCAACCGGCTTTTTATCTGTGCTTGTCTTCTTGGGGACTTTCGGATCTTTGGCGATTGTCTTGGCAGGTGTCCTAGCCCTTGATGTTCTCTTCGATTCAGCGAGGGTTGATCTGGCTCTCTTGGGTATTTGTTCTTCGGCGAGGCCTTCTGAATGTTCCCTTGCCTTTGTTGTTGGAGTTCTTGCTCTTGACGAAGATCTCAACGCAGCTTGGCGTACGGTCTTTATCTTAGGTGGCATGATTATCTGAATTCTTCTCAAGCAGTGTTTACACTGTTTCTTAATAACGTGGTGGAATTGATCGTTATTAATGTCAAGTAGTAGGTAGGTAGGTCCAGAGGAGTCCCAGACGCGTAATTAATTCTAAACAAGCCTTTCGGGTATATCACGTGATCTCGCAGTAGGGTTTCTAGGCGCTTATATTGGATTTTCATCCATATGCACATGCTATTTTGAACTTATATACACGCCTGTTCAGATATTTATTTGGTATCTTTGTCATCTAAGGAGACCTTTTGTTGTCCTTTGACTATCTCAACAATATCCTTGATATCTTTCTTTAACATTTTACCAGAAGCGCCTTCTTGCCACATAACACCGTATTCTTTCTTCACGTTCTTTTTTTCTTCTTTCAACTTTTCGCTAGCTTCCTTCAATTTCTCACTATGAGATTGTCCCTTTTCAGCTTCTTCTAGACTTTCCTTACCAAACAGAACGTCAAATACACGACCGTCACCCCAGAACCAACCGTTTCTATCAACCATCCAATAACCAAACTTGCGGTTTGATTCCTTCAACAGAAAGAAGAATGTGGAGCGGTCATGAGTACCATAGATACCATTTCTGGTGAACACTTTAGCCCTGTGTGATCTCTGAAGATTTTCCAAGGGCATAGTGTAGACTGGAGTGGCAGTTCCAGGAAGAAGTGGGTGTGAGGTGAACTTGACCATAGGCTGTGTCCCAGTCTTCTTATTAGCAGGAATGAACCAGATTCTTCTGATTAAGCGAGTAGGGAGGCTTAGAGATACATACACAACACCCATAGCAACACCAGTGATCAAGGAACAGAGCCCCAGTCTACCAAAGAACATCATCAAGTCATCATCTTCAAGGTAAATCTTCCAAACCGCACGATACCCCCAGTCGGTAAAGGACAAGCCATAAACAGAGAAAATAAAGGCCATGACACCACAGACCAAGAAGTAAAGCTTGTGTGGTTCAGCTTCGTATATTAGCTCTGGCTTGTCCTTCTTGTTCAAGATTTCCAGCATGGTACGAAGATTTGTGGTGGCTGATGTTGGAACGCCTGGCTTTGGAGTAAGGGTCTGACTGGAGCGCAACGGGAAGGAGGGAAGACGTGATAGCAGTGAGTTGGACTGCTCTGTTTCACCTGGAATGGTTTTTCGAATATGCTCAGGAATGGCATTCTTGGATGGTGCTGATGAACTGGATAAATCGGTCTTTCTTTGAGATGACTTCTGGGAGTTGTATCTTACAATTATGCTTGCAGGGACATTGATAATGGATGGATGTAATCTGGCAATCGATCTGGCATAGAGAAAGGTCTTGGGTGACAGTTTTCCCACCCCAAACATCAGATTCAAAGAAGACATTTCGTTTGATATGGTATAAAAAGTCTCAAGAGTTTGATAGCTTTTACATGCCCTCAGATTTTGTGTGTCGCATTTTGGATTCTGATCTTTCGATAAATTCTGATTTTCGCGAACCGTCACGTGATGTTGGAAAGCGAGCAGTATACGTCAGCTGGGTCCAAAGATCATATACAAGATTGACTGAGGAACCAGGAGTCAGGACCCAGTATGTGTAGAGCTGTGAAATTACTCCTCAATAAGAATTAGTCTTCCCACGATTGTAGCATGACTCAATTACCCCCGTTTCAAAGATTATTATCACCGAAAAAAAAAAACAGGTTCCAACTTCTGTAATTTGTGCGCACTGTGAATCGTGATGTCCTAATACAGCTAGCTATCTTTGAGATAACAGAGTAATTCAGGGCTAAAAATTCCAAGTTTTCTTGTGTATCTCTTTCAGTGGGATATTCTCCCCTCATATCAACTGCTTCTACAAGGAAAGGATAAACTTTCTGTCATAATAACGGTTTACCGTTTGGAAGTTGAAAAATGTATCAACATCAAGTGTCACGTACATTAGTTGGTGCACATATACTTATACCACATGGTACCGCAGAGCTATTTGCCTTGCTAATAGTTATACACCATCTTGATTGTCGAATATTATCTTGAATCAGGTAAGCTCTACGACGTAGTAGGTTCTAGCTCCTTAGTTTTCAACAGATGATGAGGCACGCTGCGCACCTCTCTCACATAAATTTACAGTGTTTAAGAAGTGATGCTTGATCTGTAGCTAGTTAACTGTTATAATGAATAGTATATGTTTGAAGTTAGTGGAGCTGTAGTTTGGATCTTGCATGTAAAAAATCAACTATATTACTTCCAACTTCTAGGTCACGTGATCGGATGCGCTTTTTATTGGTCCGCTCGATGCTGGTTGTCACTAAATTAATAAATCTGCAAAGATCGCGCGTCTTCATGCAGCCGCAGCCGCAGACGCACTTTAATTAGTTTCCGCCATCTGATCATCCCGGTATAAATTAAGACCAGCACCAATTTTAAATCAAAGATTCTGCCAGCAAAGGTTATATCAATAGATCTCAGATCGAGATCAAGATTTCATACAGCCACTATAAAGGCCAGATGAATTCCAACTTCTCACACATCCCAATGACGATTTCCATATCTCTTTCGCAGTATTATCAAACTTACTAACTCCATCTAAGTACATCCCGAAAAATGGTTTCCTTCCTCAAGTCATCGGTTTTGTTAGCCTCCGCTGTCTCAGCACAACTATACAGCAACTCTTCTTCTGTTGCCTCATCCTCTTCCTCCAGTGAGCAATTCATCTACTTGCCATCTTCCACAGAATCTTCTGCCTCTGCCTCTGCTACCCCAGTTGATATCTCCTTTAAGGGTGGTCTTGACAATGGTTCCCCATCTTTCAAGTTGACCTTGCCAGGTAACTGGAACAGCATGTACTCCTTTGAATTGGTTGGTGAAGCTGCTTCCAACTTTGTCTACAGTGGCGCTTCCATCACCTTGAACGGTCAAAGCCAGTCCGGTTCCATCTCTGTCAACTCTACCAACTTCGATGTCCAATACGATGTCCCACAAGACTTGACTGTCTACGATGCTGTTGTTGTTGATATCAACGCTGTTGCCGCTGGTGCCGCCCCATACTCCCAATCCGTTGTCTTGGCCGTCACTTTACCAGACGATGCTCACTTAGCTAAGAGAGACCACGTTGAATAC
>JAKTWX010000170.1:0-20900 GCA_030582275.1 Waltiozyma pijperi
CTGAAGAGTCCAATAATCAAAATACTGGATGGTTAGAGCCATTACCAGCAGCTGCTAACCAAAGTGTGGGAACTTCATTAGTTCAAGAATTCAGACACTATATGAGCTCCGTGAAAATTACAAATGGCGATGGAACGGCCGCAGACAACGAAAAAAAGTTGTTTAAGTCAGCTTTTAATTCGAATCTTAATGCTTACTGGAAATATAAAGGGATGCAATTTCCAAAGTTAGCTTGCTTAAATGGGATTCTTAGTGGAGTGCCTATTACATCCGTCGCAGTGGAGAGGCTCTTTAGTTTTGCTCGTAAAACGATGCACTACCAGAGGACCAACCTCAACGATACCACATTTGAAAACATTATGCTTTTCTATTGCAACCAAGATTTAATTGATAAAAGAATTCTTGAGAAGTATAACATTTGTCAAACAATTGTATAAACTAGCTGATCAAATTGTATATTATAACTTATAATTGACTATCTACCCTACAGAGTAATTTAACAATAGTAACTACGACGGATCCAAATTCACGGATCGGATCTTACCTTGGATCCGGTTTGGATCCGCGGATCGGTGCAAATATCCGAACCGATGCCATCTATATCTTTTACTTAGCCTGTTTTTATTATAGCTCTAGATAGTATTTTATAAAGTAAGTCAACAATGAGGTACAAATCCGTTTTACACAAGCTGTTTCGACAGTGTAGACACTCACTTAGCCTCAATACTGAAGTACTAGAATCACTAAATTCTTAATATAATTATTGAAATTTTAAATTAATAATTAATATATTATTAATTATATAATTATAATATTTTCTAATTTTAAATATGATTATTAATTAATTATAAGGTTGACTATCGTTTTACATAATTTATTATCAAAATAAATATTAATATAATTAATTATATTAAAGCTCAATATGAATGTTGAGGTTGACTACCTGTCTACAGATGTATAGAAAGGATTTGTACCTCAGTGTTGACTTACTTTATGAAATACTATATAGAGCTATGATGAAACAGACGAAGTACCAGAACAGGAATTGTTCTCGTTAAATAGACGGTCTGGAGAGAAGAGAATAACAAGTAGGATTTGCATAACCGATTCGACAACCTGACTGGTTGGATTTGCATAACAACCTGACCGGTTCCCTAACAATGAACAATTATATAATTATTAATTTAACGTTATACTTTATGTATAAAGCTAGCGCCCAGCTTAAAGATATGAAATATATAATATATTAATTAATTAATAATAATTTAGTCTAGGTTCACGTACATAGTGATAGATGGCTCTATATAATTTATAATTTACTATGAATCTGATGTCAATATTATACATTTGAAACTGGACATGTAGACACGTGTACAATATGAATCGACCAACTGCATGGGCCATTCAACTTGAAAGTGGAGCCTCAAAATTATCAGAATACTTTCTTTGAAACTTACAGAATCAAAGTTCTATAATATTTTGATTCCTCAATTATATAACGCTGCATGCAGTCACGTAGATCCATAAAATCATCAAATATTACACTTCTTTGTGTTAGATCTATAGATCAAACTTGAGTGAAACTGACTGGAATATCGTTCATAAGAGAATAATGCATTGTAGTTAAAGTTATGGTTAAAGTATTTACTTCTCGATTATTCTTTAACATGGTCTATAGAACCTTGAAATTGAAGCTAAATTAAGGATATTGATCAACTATTTACAAATTTGAGTTGTTATAGATCAAAATCAATTGAAATCTTGAAATTGAAGCACTACTGGGCTTAATAAAGATCATTTCACATTAATATACAAAGAAAACTGGAAATAAGGCGCTAATGGTGTATAGATCTTCAAATTTATGTTAATTTCAACACTCCAAACCACCGTCTGAAGCGCTTTGTTTTGCACTTTTTATTTTCTCGTTTTTGTAATTTAACTTTTTGTACAATTCATTCAATTGAGACCAAAACTCGGTAGGAACACGAACCGTATCACGTGATGCTGCATCTACCAAGAATCAAGTTCATACGATTATTTTAATTCGTATATATATATTAAACAAAGCGTATCTACTAGTTTGACCCGATCAACACGATAGATCTCTGCAACCCAGCCTTGACCTTGATAGTTTCAAAAGTCCAATTTTGCACGTTTTCCCTTTGCATGACATTTTTCAAATTTTGTTCGAATTCCACCAAACTACCACCAACACCAAAATAGATATCCTTAGCAGCGATGAAGCCCAAACCTTGCAAGCAGTTTCTTTGAACGGTGTTGATCTGGAACAATTCTACGAGAAGCTCTGTGAGGATAGGCAATGTCTCTGGAGCATAGATAGTTTCCGAGGAGATGACAACCCCGAAAGGATTCTCAGAAGTGACTGATTTGTAAATGTTGACAAAGTCACGGGACCAGCCACCACTGATTAGCACAATGTCGATCGCTCTTGTTTGCAAATCAGCGTAGAACTCTTGCAATAATGCCTCTGTGAACTGCAATTCATCGTCGATTAATGGGATATCTTCGTTCTGATTGGATCTCTGTAAAGCGACAAGTTTGTCGATAGGCAACGTGCTGGCCCAGGTGATGATCAGGTTAGGCAAAGTGACCAATCTGAGCACAGAGGCGTTGTAGTCCGAGAGGATGAATTTCAAACCTTCGACCTTTGCTAGCAGAGCACGACGGAAGAGATACGTGGAGGGCAAAGAGGTGCCACAACCCAACTCAATCACGTCTCCTTTGTTTGAGAATAGTTGCGAGTCCTGGTACTGCGCGAGCTTGTCCACGGTATCGATGGAGCATTCCCAGGATTTGAAGCCCCCTTCGTACACGTTGCGTGTCAAATCTGAGGATTGCTGGGTGAGAAGCAGTTGATCTTCGGCATCGTTTGCTGTGTCGTTGTTGTTGTTGGATTGGTCCACGGTGTCTTCGTTCATTAGTTGATGCTTGACGTCGTACAGCTCACGTCTGAAGACGGTGTTCTGAGATGGCGTGACGTACGACTCGAAAGTGACACGGATGTCTTTGAGCGACTGGAGCAGGGTTTGAAGGGATTCTAGATGTGCTGGTTTGGTTTGTGGATTTGGAACATCCAAAGGGTTGACAAAAGGACCAGAGATTTGCTCTGTTGATTGCTGGATGGCTGTGGTTTGTTCGTCGTCAGAGATGTCCTCTGTGAAGCCAAATGAGAAGGACATGGTATAAAGCTGTGTGGTGGAGTTGCTGGAGTTTAAGAGAGAAGAATTAATTACTGAGTTAGTTACTTCGGATCTAAAATAAATTTTGATTATCCTGCGAGATGCGATTTCGCTTAGTCAGATATTATGTAATAAGCACGTGATCTACTACGTTATCACGATTTACTTACAAGTTTATTCTATTCTATGTACAGGTCTTCATTATAATAAATAAGCAGCTTCATGAATCCACTGGCTTGATCCTTGTCAAGTACTTCGACGGCTTGGTATCCTCATCCAACTTCTGCAAATAGCTCTTCTTCTCCATAGTCTCCTTCAAGATCTTTTCAGTCTCCAAGATCTTTTTATGAAGGCCCTTTTCATTAGCTGGCAAGGTCTTATAGTCATGCGTGTCTTTGTACTTTTTAATTCTGGCAAAGATAATATCACGCTGTTCATTGTTCAGCCTCAATCTTCTGACAGACTTCAAGTACCCCATCAATGTCATAGTGTTCAGTTCATTGTTCAAATGGTTTTTGACAAAGTTCTCAGAGTCTTGGAAGATCTCAGAAGCTTTCAACCCGATCGTGTGCTTCCCCATGTCGTTCAGGTTCTTCAACGACTTGGAATAAATAGCGTCAAAAACCAAGAAATGCGTCACGTTTGTTGGTTTCAAGTTCAATGAGCTTTGTAATCTTTCGTAGAATTTCAAAGTGTCTTCAAACACGTCTTTACCTTGGATCGACTGGAAGTACCTTTGGGCCAGAACCAAGTCAACCTTCTTGGGGTAATTCTCTGCAAAATCATCAAATACCTTCTGTGTTCTCTCATAGTTCTCATACTTGTTGTATATCTTGAGAACACTATCGATTAGCACGACACTTGGGAAGTATTTGAATTTCTGCTCTTTCACTTCGATCTTATGCATTTGGTCGATGTATGGCAATGGCTGGTTGAACCTGCTGGAGTTGCTGGACTTGACGTATGGAGCTTTGACCTCGGATTCGAATTGGAAGTAGGCGTTCAGAGCTTGGAACCCCTTCTTGATCACCTCGATGTTCGTGGAACGGAGATAGGCAAAGATGTAACTTTCAAACAGCTGGGCGTCTTTCTTGCTTTCCGGCAGCTTGGCAACCTGCTCCATGATATACTCACCGGTGACGTAAATCCATTCGTTGTTCTTCGAGTACGGTAGAGCCTTCAGGACAATGGAGTAGGTCGTGGTATTTGGCCTGATCTTACGGAACCATTTCTCTTTCTCTTCTCCAGTCGACGGCGTGTCCTTGTTGGTCCATTCGCTGAACAGCTCAAGACCCGGTCTCTGATCTTCTGTGTTCAAGAGACATTGCAACCCACTGTTCATGTGGAGAATATTAGGACGGCAAAACTCCGTTTCTTTCAAATTAACAAGAATGTTTCTCAAATCTTTAACTTGAGAACTTCCTAACCCCATTTCGTGGTTTCTGATCTTGGCACAGCCATCGAACAGTATCGTGTATGTCTGATCATTAGCCGGGACACCCCACTTCTTTCTATAGTTCAAGATATCCAACGCAGTGCCGACTTTCCCCAAATCCAAATGGTACTTCATGATTCTGTTCATACCAACAATACCTTTATCCTTAGCCAACCTACAGATCATCAAAGCCTTCTCCACTTGATCCCTCTTAAGGAATGAGCGGACAGACTTATCCACAACAACAGAGTCCAGCAGCTGGTTCGATGTCGTACCCAATAAAGTCAACATGATCTGTTTGTTTGCTATAGGGAAATACTTGATATCATCGTTACTTAACGGACCCAAAGTGTTCATATCCACTTCCTCTCCTAGTCTCTTTGAAAGAAGATGAGCGGCATGTTGTCTTGTGATCTGTGGGATCTCCGGTGTTACCAGTTTCTGTGGTTTGGTCTTACGCAGGAATTTGGAGTTTGGATTGATTCTTGATGGGTTGGATTCTTTGTTTAATTTCTTCAAAACTTCGGTGTTTGTGATCCTTGTGGACTTCCTTAGAAGTTTCTTAAGCTGAGCTGCAGGTTGACATGTCGATGAGAAGTATCGTATCTGTGAGGGCAGCATGATTGGGCTTAGTGATGAGAGAAAATGGTATGATATGTAATAGCTCCAAGTTGATACACGGTTCTTGTTGTAAGTTGTTAGATGTATCTAGCTCATCGGCTCGATATTTGAAAAATTAATTATTTCCGAGCCAGGCATAAACTCTGATAAAAAAAACAAAAAATATATTGAAGGATACGCGGTTCGAACGCGTGCGGACAACGTCCAGTAGATCTTAAGTCTACCGCCTTAGACCACTCGGCCAACCCTCCTATTTTTAAGTTTGAAAACTTTGCTGAATGATAAGTTATACGAAATACAGTTTTAACAAGGAAGATTTCAGAAAGGATCTAAGTTATAGGATCTTATACAGTGCTAGCAACTCTAACTACAAAGATCTGAACGCTTATGCAAAACGTTTATTCTTTATGAAACCAAAGAAACACACACACACACTCTTTCTTCCCAAGATCTAATATCTAAGAATGACATTACCATCAACAGAACTGGTAGCTATGATTCCTTCAAACTCGTCAATATCCAACACAGTACCCTTGTGACCCGGTTGCTTCTTTATCAATCTTGAAGTAGACAAGTCCCAAGAAGTCAAAGTATTATCAGAAGACCCCGAATAAACGATATGTCCTCTTAAAAGACATCTTATAACCAAATTTTCATCACCTGAGGTGGCACCGGAATAAACCTGAGGTTTGATCTGATTCCCTGGGATCGGATTAGGTTCATACAACCGTATCGTGTCATCTGAGGATCTAGATATCATATTTGTCTGATCAACAGATAAAGAAGTGATCATATCAGAATGCTGTGTTTCGATTTCGAACAATGGAGTGGATGTTGATCTGATATCCCAGCATCTGATCATTGGCTCTATCCCTGCTGTGTACAGTAGCTTATCTTTGATTTGCACCGTAAGTAACGGATACTCTGTGCTAAGAGTATGAACAGACTTCTTACTATTCTGATCCCATATTCTAACAGTACCGTCATCAGAGGCAGACGCTATTAAGCCCTCTTCGGTGTCAACTTGGTTCACAACGTAAGTATGTTCTCTGAAGTTTCTTAGCCTTTCACCAGTGTTCGTGTCCCATATCCCAACGGACATATCTGCAGAGGATGAAGCCAATCTGTCAGAGCCCATCCATGATAAAGAAGTAACTGCAGATTTATGCCCTTCAATCATCCCGTAATTTTCTGTTAGCTCGGAATCGTTGGAGTGCGGAAGACTCCATAACAGGATGGACTTATCCATACCACCTGTTGCTAAGACATCACCTGTTCTGTTGAATCTAACAGAGAGAACTGATGAGTTGTGTCCCTCTAATAGGAAAGTTCTTTCCACCTGTAAGTATCATGCGTTCGTTGTTAGTATCACACTCGTACTATTTGGATGCTTTAAAGTCAGACGTATGCATACCTTTGGTTCTTGTTCTGAGCTGAGCTTTGCCCTTTTTATTAATGACATTGTGCGGTGTGTGGTGGGAAAAGCTGAAGCCTGCCTGCCCCAATTTATGACAAGCTGGAGATTTGATAAATCGGTTTTGTTTACTTTTCAAATTTGCCGCTGCGGAACCGCGCGCGACATTTTTGAAATTTGATGGAAGCTGATCAAGTATTTGTTAATTTTATAGCTTGCAATAATTAATGATAATATTAGCCGCCGCCACTTAAATGAAGGATAAAGAAAGCGCTATCCTCCACATCAGTCACTGTTTGGTCCACTGAACTACCCCCTTTACTCCCTAATTGTACAATGTCTACTCTCAAACCACAGCTTACACAGCTTTTGGGTAAATAATCCAACACTGTTTTGAATCTTTATTGCTAATTCTATCTCAATTGCACCCCACTTCAAGTTCTAACCATTAATGAAATGTGTTAAGACACAGCAATCGCCACAGCTTCAAAATTAAACAATGCACTAAAGGACAGTGACCATGATGCCTTGAAATCGTCAATGGAGACAGTTCTCCCTATGACGGAAAGATTTGAAAGATTGTTACGTACCACGGAAGTTGATGGTTTAGAGGGACTCAGTTTAGAATTGGATTTTGCCACCATAAATCTCTGGAACTCTGCTACAGTGGCCATGAAGGGCGAAAGAGACTTCATCAGGAAGACCTTATGCTCTGTTAAGTTGTTCTCCTGCTTGTTGTGCTCAATCCATGAATTATTGGAGCCTTCCTTGAAAGGCAAATTACGTGTCACCAATTGTCTTTACAAAACACTAAGGGATTCAATTGACGAAGAAGAAATGGTTGTGGCTAATAAGGTCCAGACGCACTCAGACAGAGCGTTCAAAGACATTGAGCAACTCACAGAGACGTTTGATGAGAAAGCTTTGACTGAATTCAACAAGCTCAAAGCTGAATTGTTCATCACAAAGATGCAACTCTCCGTCCTTGAAGGCGACGTTCAAATGGCAATGTTCTATGAGGAAAGGGCAGATGTCTTGAGCAACGATAGGCCGGGTGATGACA
Organism: Waltiozyma pijperi; assembly: GCA_030582275.1. Taxonomy (NCBI): domain Eukaryota; kingdom Fungi; phylum Ascomycota; class Saccharomycetes; order Phaffomycetales; family Wickerhamomycetaceae; genus Waltiozyma; species Waltiozyma pijperi. The sequence continues at coordinate 7,734 of JAKTWX010000170.1, forward strand.
CTATCTTGGAGTCTTTGAGAATCATCTACAACACGTGTCTTTATCTTTACGAAAAGAAGAAATTCCCAGATGTGATCCATTTCCTTAGCAAATATTATGATGTGGGACAATACGGCTCTAAGTCCAAGGAGTCCAAGAATGTTAGGATCTACATATGTGGGTTGCTAACAAGATCCGCTCTTGAACTAAACACCACTGACTCGTTGAAGATCGCTGAGAATTGTATCCAGTTGATGGAGCAAATTGACAACACTTCCATGGACTGTTTCAAGCTAGCCATAAGATTATCCAACCTCAGGCCAAACGAATCTTCTAATATGTCAGGCTCCGAAGAGATCATCATGAGAATGATCATGACTGTGCCTTTGATTCCAAACTTCAAACAGATCATTGGAATTATCAATGAGCACTCCAGGGATAATCCTTCAAACGCTATAAAGTGTCTTGAGTATTTGTTCACTAATCGGATCGATCCGCAAGAAGAACATCAGTACTTGGAGTTAGTCTTTGTCGCCGTGGTGAATTGCTTCGTCAAGGATAAGATCAATGTCGCCAACACCAGACAATCAGACCTTGCTAAATTCCTTGACGTCTCAGAGAGAACCTTCTCCAGGCCATTGTCAAAGAAGTGCTCTTCATCTTCTGTCACTTTGTTGTGGGCTAGTGGGAAGTCTGAGATCAAGAACGGAAACTTCACAGATGCCATAGGCTGGTTACAGCTAACCCTTCACAAGTCTGTTCTGATCAATGAAGTCGATAAGGCCAAAGTGCAAAGAGCCCTTCAGAATTGCCACATCAATCTCTGTGAGTACGATCAAGCCATCGATATTTACGAAGCGATGAAACCGGAGGAGAAGATGTCTTTGATCTCACAGTACAACATGTTCAAAATCTACACACAGAAGGAGGATGAACCAAAGATCCTCGAATCGCTCAAGAACATCGCTAAGAACACAGGAGAGAAGAACATGATCCCATTGTTGTCGCTATGTGCACTGAACACCACTTCCAACACAAGGGTTGCCCTAGAGACCATTTTGATTCTTTTCAAGAACCTTGACGCCACCGTTGGTATCGATATCTCCATTGCCTCAACTTTAAGATCCGTGATTCAATTGCTTCTCAAAGAGTTACCTAATAAGAAGGAATACATTGCCAATTTGTTGACGTTGTTCGAAGAAGCTTATAAGTTCGCCAAGGATTGCAAATATATCAAAAACTACAAGTTTTCAATCGAAGAACTCAAATGGTTCAGTGCACAAGCTTTCAACGTGTCAAGAGAATGTTTGATCGCTAAGGATTCGTTGAACGGTGGGTTCTTTGCAGATATTTCCAGATCGTTGATAGACTTGATCCCAGATGATATTAGTACCGAAGAATCTTTTGGATTGAAATTGTGGAAGTTCAGAGCGGAGTTGGTCAAAATGATGTGTGTTTACCAGTCAACCATTGCCAAGGATATCATATTCAACGATTTGAAGACAAGTGCTCAACGGTTGAAGGCTGATATCGAAGAAGTATTGACAGTTTTCAAGAATCATCCAAACTTCATTAAGTTCGTTAAAGAGATCGAGAAAATCTTTTTGGATTGTTTGATGTTTGAGATCGAAGCCAACTTGAATCTAGGAACATACAACACCATTTTGTCAATTCTTAAGGAATCATTCAAGTACAAGAACATCGACTTCGACTCTACAGTGGTCAACTTAATAATCAAGGATTCATACCCGGAGACGTTAAGAGTATCGATAATATCAACAATCATCGAGAGAAATCTATTAGGAGGAGCAAGAACCAAGATCTCACATTGGGTAAGATTACTTTTGAAGTACTGTACTGTGAATTTGGAATCGGAACAAATCACGTTGTCTCAACTCTCCAAAATCATACAGATGTTAAGCAACGAATCGACCAACGAAGAGAATAAGTTTCCCAAACATGAAGTGGAATTCATCTCAACGACATGTTGGAATATCGGAGTGTCTAAAATTTTCAACAATGAGAAATCACAAGGTGAGAAATGGTGTTTAGTGGCTATGAACTTTGCCGAGTTTGTCAATGAAAGATTTGAAATTGGGTTGAATGAGATGTGGAAAGAGTTGTCAAACATGTGACAGGTGATATTAGAGAATAAATAAATAAATAAATAAATAAATAAATAAATTAAGATAACAGTATACCTAGCTAATAATATATTATGAATATGTAAATTTATGCAATCTTTGATGCATATGGCCTAAACCCCTTCACCACTCCAATACTTGCTAATAGTATTCGAATGGTAAACAACACCGAGTAAACTCTGCGATTCCAAATCGTTCAAACATTGTAACACCAGGTTATGCTCATCCACATGAGTCAACAATTTCCCCGCGATGTAAAGACAAAACTCACCATTGAACCAATTACTATGTCCGTTATTAGCAATGGAGATCCCACATGCTCTCTTAGCATACCAAGTGATCGATCTGATCTCTGTGTTCTCAACTTTATAGCTGCGCGGTTTGTTTTGAAGTAACAGGATGATCACAGTGTATAGGTTCTGATGGAGGAAAGTGGTGAATTGGTCAGTGAGGATCATACAGGGGAACGTGGAGGTGTCGTATTGGAAAATAACACTGTTTGAGAAATTCGAAGAGACGAACAGATCGTACAGTTGGATAGTCTTAACCCACAGACTTTGCCAATGCATGTTGAAATCCTTGGTGTCATCGCCGCTGAAGTTCAAGATATTGATGGTGGAGTTCAACAAAGTTAGGATCTTTGGGATTGTCTCCTCGTTGTTCTCAACGTTTGTGTCTTTGAAATCCTCCTTCGCGAGATCGAACTGGATCAAAGGCTTGTCGTTCTCGTTGTATATCTCTGTGATGTTGATGTCGATAAGCACCACCAACCAGAAGAACGAGTCGTCCACTTTACTGACGTTAGGCCCCACGCGGTTCTTGCTCATGTAGTTGATCAATCTCTGCACGGTGTCCTTCCAGACTCTTCTATCGGCCGTCATGTTCAAGACCAACACGGTCAAGATTAGAAAAGCAGGGGTCAAGACTTTGACGTTTTGGAAGTTCAGCAGTTGTAAATGATGCAAGGCCACTTCAAACAAAGTCAAAGGAGTCTCATTGAACGGATGGATGGAGTTTCCCTGCGAGAAATCTTGCAAAGACAAGGCATAAATGCAATGCATCAAAGCAGGCGACTTCCCAGCGAGGTTCAATACATAAGAACCAAATACTTTACTGTTCAAAAGAGACAACCGTGGTGCGATCTTGTTGATGTAATGGTTCAAGAGAATATGCTTTGCCTCGTTGGTTAGCTTGCTGTCACCGTTCAAACGAACACCGCTGTCATTGTATGATTGGCTCAAGACCCCATAGAAGATCTTTTGCAATTGCAAGAAGGTGTTCCTGGTGTCTGTGCCTGGCTGGATCTGGAACTTCAAAAGATTCAAAGGCGGCCCACCACCGACACTGCCAGCGGCAGAACAAGGAGGTGGACTGGTACTGTTGGTTCTTCTGTATCCGTTAGTGTCCAAGTTCATTGTGTAGTTCAAGAAGTCCATGGATGGCTGTAGCTGATTTCCATTGGCTTTAGAGATGAACATAGGTGGGGCAGTGGAAATGGAAGAAGGTGGCGATGTTCTACCAGCGGACAAAGGAGGTTGCTGGTTAATTAGGGAGTTCTGAGACGTGGCTGATACTCTTCTAGCTGATGTCATTGACAGCTGTGCTTGGTTTTGCAAGGGAGTTTGCGCTTGAGCTGGGCCATTTGTTGGGTATGTGAGGAACCCGTTGTTTTGTAAGTACGATTGCTGCTGCTGCTGTGGCTCTGATGGGTTTAATGGTCGCAGCTGAGCCAGCCCGATTTGGTTTGTTTGAACACTTGGAATGAGACCAGAAGGACGGGTTGAGAGATTGAAAGCATTGACAGTATTTGAAACCGTTGTGTAATTTTCCAGTAAATTAGGAGCAGCGATTGGAAAGGAATTTCTCCTATCTTCTAACTGGATGTCCCGTTTCAAGCCATTCACAGAGGAGGAGCCGAGTGTTAAGGGAGCCCCCGCGGAGTTCAAACTTGACAAATTCTTCCTGATATCCGTGGAAGGCAACTTCGCAGTGGGCCATTGACATGATTCATTCTTCTGCTTACAGGTCAAACAGACAGGCTTGTGTTCATCACACTTCTTATGCTTTCTTCTACAGTTGAGACACCCTGTTCTGACTCTTTTCTTGACTGGTTTATTTGACTCCGTGGAAGGGGCTGCACCCGATTGGGCTGTGTTGTCGTTGGACGGTGGTGGCTGATCTGTAGTGGAGATCATCATGTTGACTGGTGTGCTATGATCAGATCCTTTGTTCAATTGTGGTTGAGGACTGTTTATCAAAGTTTGGAGCATATTAGATTCCAATGAGCTATCACAGTCCTTTGTTGTGAGCGGTGAGCGGTTAAAATTCAGAAAAAGTTAAGATCCCAAAGAAAAAATTGGATTATATAAACGAATTCTGGTGATCTTTCCGTTGATGCTTGCGACGATGATTTTGAAATATTCTTGGTGCCACTGCAAGTGCCACAAGCTACAAAAGCTCATGCATATAGCCTGTCTATTTCCTAAATCTCCCGCGAAATATCTGGGGAAATTGCCGAGCCCGGCGTTATCAGGAGCTCATGTCTCCGTAACAATTTGAACCAATGAAAAGAACAGATTTCAAACAGTCAGGAGTCCGAAGACCTTTTGATTTCTTGATTTCCTAATCCTAGCATATATAAAATACGGTGATTCAACGTTTTAAGATTCAAGGGTTTCATTCAACGGGAAACATAGCTAGAAAGCGAGCGAAATTTTCAAAGAGAATTCTAGCGGGTAATATAACCGCCATTGAAAAAAATTGAATAGGCTACGGGCATGTAGTCCCGGCTCCCTGTTATTGTTAGTCGATGCTGTAGGACACAGTCTTCTATAGGCCGTACTTAATATTTGTGATTTGAACAACTTATATGTATGAACCAGCTTTGAAATATACTTGAGGGTACATTGGAAGTCTGATCAGCCAATTAGATCGTTTTTGTACGCGTGCCGAATAATTATTATAACTGTATAAGTATTACACCGGGAATTTCCATATTATATGACGTCGCGGTTACACAAAAATGAACGATCTTCCCTAGATCAAAATAGGCTAAGGAGCTACTAGCTGTATGCACTCCGGATTCCGGAATAACTGCGGGGGGAACTGACCCGGTAAAACGGAGAGTCGGGAATACTTTAATGACTACTAACGGAAGAATTGTGATAGTCATGATGCACTTGAGACATTCCGATGTAAATGTACGTTAATTTGGTTTTCTTCTTTTGGCGGCTCTTTCAGATCTGGAACTGGTCTTTGCAGATTCTTGATCTGGAGTTTTTCTCTTGATTCCACTATCCACCTTTATCGTTTCCTGTTCAATGAGCAAATAATCCTCACCATACAGCTGTTTCCCGATCCCAAGACACCAAACACCTTGTTCCAACTCCTCATTGTTGAACTGAAACTGTCCGTTCAGTTCATAAAACCAATCAACGTACTCTAGATATTCTTTAAGATTGTATTTCAACTTCGCATTAGTTGTCAAGACTAACATTGCCGCTTCATCGGAAAAGAAAGGAGGCGCCTTGTTTGTGATTTTGTTCAATAACGAAAGGATCAACGACGCCGTAGCGGGTCCGATTCCTCTCAGTTTGACCAGGATTGTTATTGTTTGCTTCACCAGATCCAAGTACTGAGATTTACCGTTGGCTTGAGACTGTGTGGCTAGGAATAAAGTGAATGCCTGCTGGATGGTTGAAACGATTGTGTCCTCTGAGTTTTGGTTCACGAGAGATCTGAGCGTTGGTCTGAACTTACCCTTCTTAAGCTTCCAATCGATCAGTTTCAACAGCTCCTCTTTGCTGATTTGGAAAGATTCGGGATCAGTGGAGGAGGTCATGTGACGAGATTTCAACGTGTTGGAGAAGTTCAATTTCCATGAATCCAATTCTGAGAGACCCGTCTTGGTACTTTGGCTTAGTTCATGGACCAGTTTGTCATAGTGTGTGTTCTTGACTTTTAGGAGTTGTGCAATAGTGACTTTCAACGGTGGAGACATGATTAGTTTGATAACTGTTCAATGATCAATTGCTGATTGCTGCTTTCAACCTTAGATCTTGTCAAAACGCCAAATTGAACTTTAAAACTGTATTTCACAAATCTTCCCGCCCACTCTGTCACAGATCTCCGGGCAGGCACAGCCAAGATTACATCATCAAATTCGATATGGGTGAAATGTATAGTGGCGGTTCACAACAATTGGGCCTGGCTGGCGCAATCGGTAGCGCGTGAGACTCTTATGTAATCTCAAGGCTGTGGGTTCGAGCCCCACGTCGGGCAGTCTTTCATTTTTTTTGCCTTTTTAGCCATTTATTGCTCAAATGATCATCGATTGGTTGGTTATTTATTTATTGTTGTCCGGGTGTACAGAAGTTGGTGATTTCATTTTGATTGTAACTTTCAAATCATCGCTTACTGAAACTAAAGGACTGATGAAAGTTACTTTCCTTTTCTCCTTGCCCATAGTCGATCTCTTCTTCAAACGGTTTGGATCGATCTGTTCAGTATAATTAGACGTCAGTCCTGCAACTTTCATCTGTGAGTCTTTGTTGAACAAAGGGACCCACCATTCGAGATTGGTATTATCTTTACGAACGACATGAGCCTCTGGTAATTGGTACTGATCAACATTATCACTATTCATTGCTTTGAGAGTTAAAGATTCACAATTCTCATTGTTCACAGATGATGAACATTCAAATTTTGAATAAGGTACTTCATCAGTTGCCATTGACTCCTGCAAGAATTGAAACTTCAAAATATGATCTCTGACTTGTTCATTATCCTCAACAACACCACTTGACTCCTTCTCTTCAAGTACCGTTCCACCTTCTTGTTTCAAATCAGCATGTCTTCTCTGTCTGAACATCTCCTCTTCTAAGGAACCTTCCAATATCAACGTCTCAACATGTACAGCGTGCCGTTGGCCGATTCTATGTGCTCTCTTGATAGCCTGGGCCTCCATTGACCGTTTCCACACAGGACAGAGGAAGTACACTTTCGTAGCGGCGATGATTGTGAGCCCATGAGAAGCCAGTTTCAAGTCCATGATTAAAGTGCAACTTCCTTGCGTTGAGGAGAACTGGTCGATTTTCTCAGATCTCATTGGTGTGGCGATCGATGTCGAGTATAAAAGATAAGGCAATCCAAGGACATCGAGAGATTCGGAAAGGTAATATGCCATATCTTCGAATTCGTAGAAAACGATACTCTTTGTTCCTGTGGATTTGTTATTGATAAGTTGAGTCACCATGTATGATAGCTTGGCTGAAGCTGTTCCTTGTATCGTTGCATTGAGAGAGCCGAAGGCGTTCAGCTGTGAGTTGTTGGAGTGTGTGGATACCGTTGCTATCAATCTGCCAGTGGATCTATCTTTCACAGCGTTTGGATCATTGTATTTAACCTCGTTCTGTTGCTTCATCTTGAGATGGTTCCCCTTTTGGTAATCGAGCTCTTCGGATACCAAAAAGAGTTCAATTGGCTGACCGTCGTTCTTCTTGACACGGTCTTTGTTCTTTTTTGAAAGATCCTTCCAATATCCCTTCCAGAATTTCTCACTATCTGAATCGATTTTCTCTCTCAAAGAATCACCGGAGGCGAATCGGTTCTTGAAATAGAACTGTTGAAGTTCATACAACTGCGGGGCACCAAACACAGAAGAGTGACCGTTCAATTCAGAGCCAATGCCATATCTCTGGTAGTAAATGTCGTCCAATTCTGAAACATAGAAACACATCTCATGGATCGTGGAGACAATTCTCCAGATCTCATTCTTAAGGGCCTGTTCACAGATAAACACACAACGTTCCAATAACAGCCTATCCTCAGCGGCAAAGTATGGTTGATCTGATGCTGATCCTTCCAGTTTTTTATCAAGACACGTTTGAGCGATTGTGATCATGGTCTGCACGTCATCGACAGAGAACCCGGTCCAATAGAAACTGGCACGTTGTAAGTTTGAAACCAACCGTCTCAAGTCTGCCTTGTTCCCAGGATGGAACATATAATCTTGATCGGTTCTTTCTGAACTGATAGCATTGATAGCTAAAACAGCGACGAATAAGTTGACAGCGATCGAGTTATGGCGTGAAGGCTTGAGATAAACTGGGGTATGTGTCAAAGGCGGCAACTTCACATCTTTCTCAATATCATCCGTGGAGTGTCTCACCAGTAATTGTGATAGGAGCGCAGTCAAGGAGCTAACCCCACCAGCGGTATTTTCAACAAAAGCCTTGACTATCCCTTTATTCCAAATATTCCTGTCGTGACACCAAGGTTCCAACTTGAAATATCTCATAACAAGATGTCCTAATCTGTTTAGATCGTCCTTCGGTTTGAACTTCTTCGTGACGTTGACCTTCTCCTTGGAGTTCTCCTCCATGTGCAGGTTCGTCAAGCCATGTGTTGGTGTACCGGTGACTGCCCATTTTCTCTCCACTTGCAACTGTGAGGACAAATCGACAATCCTTGTGGACCGGCTGGCAGCTGCCAGGGAGTGCCCTTCATCGATAATCAGACGTTTCCAATGGATCTTGAAAAACGGAGAGGTCATTGGGTCTTGAATAGAGTATATCGAGTGTGAAACCAAAACGATATCATAACTTATCAAGCTGTGTGGCTTAGGAATGCCAATTGATTTGTCATTGCTTGTGAAAACGGTCAAATAATCCTTGACAATATGCTTCTGAATCTCCTGAACCCACTGCACAAACAAATTATCAGGAACAACAATCAACGTACTATGCGTCAATAGGAACTTCTCCTGTTGGATCATAGGACGCGACCTAGACATGAGTCGTCTATTGGGCATCAGTTTAGCCGCGTCTTCTTCTCGTCTTCTGTAGTAGAACCCTGGATTCGCCAGCAGTGACTTGACACAATTGTCTGGAAGGAGATCTTTGTGTGCTCTCCAGGGTATTGACCGTCTGTTGATGGTTCTGACACATTGGTCCTGTAATGAGACAACCTCATGATCGTTGACTTCAAACTGAATAAGCCCCTCTGGGATGCATGCCACTTCGTCCTTGGTGTGACAAACCAAGGCAAGACATATCAGAGTCTTACCCAGACCCATATTCTCAGCTAGGATCCCACCTCTTGGTGCATGATAGAACTCTGGATGGTTATAAAATTGGAACGTCTGTGAGTTGAAATGGTACGTCTTGTTGCATTTCCTTATCGGATGGAAATAAGGCAAGGAGATAAGGTTGTTCTCCAGCGGTGATTCATGATGGAGCATCTTAGCTATGGACTCTTGTTGATACTTGTACAAATTTGATTTGAGCCCTTTGATCGAAGCCAATGAGCGAAGATACTCTGAGTTCTGTGGGATTTGGAAACTGATTCGATTGTAAACTTCTGTCAATCTAACATCCAATCCAAGATCGATATCTGGTGACAATATGGCTGATCCGGTCCTTTGGAAAAGAGCAGGGGCCTTATTTGCTAACAATCTCTCAACATGAAAGTTAGACTCTTCAGTAGAGACAACAATATTCGTTTGATTACCCCCGCTTTCAGAAGGGCGTGTAGCTGCCTGGCCTGAACATATCACCACATGACCGCTGAACTGACACACTTCTCCCTTAGTCAAGCGTTCCCAATGTTCTTCCGTATAATCCAAGACACTCAATAAGTTCTTAAGACACCTTAAATAATTGATCTCATGCCAGTTCTCACTCTTTCTCATCTTGACCCCTAATTTTAATCTCGCCTCAGCAAGATATCTACTTCCCTGAATATCTGACGGTATGACGTAAACCTTAACAGCAATGACGTTGACTTGGTTGTTGATCTTGATTGATTTGTAAGTGCAAACGATGTGTAATCTGTGGAAAAGGTAAGCCAGATCTTGTAATAAAGGGGAAAGTTTTGAAGAAGAAGAAGGATATTGTTGTTCATAGCTGTAATCAAGCCATGAGAAATCCATCCAAAGCCAACCATCAGGTGCTTCTAATGATGGGGAGAACAATAAAGGTGGATTCACAATGTATACCAGTCCTAAGGGGATCAATGAGTTGAGATCATTTCTAATTATGGAAATTCGATGGTACTGATGGCAAATTTGTAAGGATTGTTAGTTACGGCGGCTAATAATTTGTTTTGATAGCGTCCAGCTAGATAGTTTAACTTACTAAAGTTTGAGTTGAATTTTGCATAATTAGTTCATGGTTGTACTTTTAAAGTTCTTAAATGTGATTAATGATGAAAACTGTGAAACTTTTCCTAGATTTGAAAGTCTAAAGGGGTTCAAAAACAACCTGTTTAAATGGTATAGATTAGTTTCTGGAGTTTTGTTGTGAAATTGCCTGTAGATAACAATATTTATAGACGATCACGTGACTGAAAATATTACGTAATGTCTGACTAATCCGCATATTGCAAATTGCAAATTGACATGCCAATCGGGATTCAGGACATAGTCATAGAACATCGAGATGTTAGGAGTTTTTACAGCTATAAACAGTAGCATATTTACAGTACTCTTTTCGAAAATATATATAATTAAGGAATTTTTTATCACGTGCAGACAACTACCCCGGAGTTTCATATGCGGCAAGGCGGGATCAAATAATTCGGCCGCTGATGGCGGAAGGCAGGCAATTATAATCTAATTGGCGGGGCAACAAACCAAATAGACACAGCAGGAATTAAAACTAATTTGACGTATTTGAATCTTATGAGCAGAACAATGCAGTTTGTAATTCCAACTGACAGTATAGTCTCACCATCTGACCCATCAACGGTCTAACTCATCCAGAGATCCATTTAACTATTGAGCATTGAGCACACTAGACACCACGCAGCTTTTAACCCCGCAAAGCGTCTTACACAAATGTCTGGCCATGGGAACAGTGCTGACAGCCAGGGCAAGGATCCAACCAATGCAGCAAGATCCAACAACAAAGACACTCTAGAGCTCGAAGATGGCAAGAACAGTCCGAGAGATAAGAAACCAAGCATCAAACATCTGGAGTCAAGCCCTCATCTGCTGTACTATAGCGACAACGCCATCGCCACTTCAAGCTCGGAAGATGACCTAAGTCCTTTTTCTTCAAACAACACCAACGCCTCACTAGGGCCAACTTCCAATAGTGCCCAAGACATTGATAAGTTGGTTCTGAATGAAAACAGTTTCAAGAACCAATCTCACCACAAAGAGCACAACTCCCAGTCCCGGCCAAACGACGATCTAATCAACCCTAAAGACACTACAAACTCACTACATGCTATTCCGGAGTTCAACAAGCGGCCATTGTCAGACACACCAATCACTTCAAGCAACGCATCACCGGCCCTGTCTAATGTCAACTCCACCGTTGTGTCAAGGGAGGGCTCGCCTGAGTTCAAAGCCGTCACCTTACAGGAAGTCCCAGGAGAAGTTGAAGCTGAGAGTGTGATTCCACAGCTTAGACTCAGTAAGAGAAGAGGTACGGCTATTGATTTGCCAGGTGTGACGAAGCCTTTGAAATCACCAACATCTCAGCTAAAGGAATCTCTTCTTCAACTGAAATCTCAACAGGCCGCCACTACCACGACTACGACACATATGGGGTCCAAATTGGTTGTGGTGATGGTAGGTTTGCCCGCGTCTGGTAAGTCTTACATTTCAAACAAACTAACAAGGTACATGAACTGGCTACAGCATTACACACGGATCTTCAACGTCGGAGAGACAAGAAGGAAAGACGACAAGGACGCAGGTCCGGGAAGTGTTCCACTGGTAGACCCCGCCACAAGTCAGACCAACACCCCGCCACATTATCATCATGAACATAACACCACGTCACATGACGCCAGTTTCTTCAACCCTTCAAACGCCAAGGCCAACGAGACACGTGAGCGCTGGGCCATGGACACCTTGGACACATTGCTGGAGTATTTATCTTCTGATAAAGGCTCGATTGGTGTTTTTGACGCCACGAACTCAACAAAGGCTCGTCGGAAGAAGATCTTACAGAGAATCAGAGCTCAGTCGAGTGAGGTGAAAGTGTTGTTCCTAGAGAGTATTTGCTCAGATAAGGTTCTGATAGCTAAGAATGTCAAGTTGAAGTTAACCGGGCCGGATTATAGAGATATGGATCCTGATTTGGCCCTTAGGGATTTCCAGCAACGGTTGAGCAATTATGAGAAGGCATATGAACCGATCGATGATTCGGAAGGGTTGCAGTACGTCAAGATGATCGATGTGGGTAAGAAAGTCGTTGCTTATGACATCCAGGGGTTCCTGGCCTCGCAAGTGGTGTTCTATCTGTTGAACTTCAATTTGAACGAGAGACAGATCTGGATCGCGAGACACGGTGAAAGTGAGGATAACGTTGCAGGTAAAATTGGCGGGGATTCCAAACTCACAGCAAGAGGTGAGAAGTTCGCTAAGGCGCTTTACCGGTTCATCGATCATCAAAGATCGCAGTTTTGGGAAGATCAAGAGAGGAAATACGCTTCACAGTTGCTCAAAGGTGAGATTGATCAGATCCCACTAGAACCAAATTTCAATGTCTGGACGTCGATGCTTGAAAGATCCATCTCCACCGCTGTTGAATTCTCTCAAGACCCCAACCAGAACTTCGACGTTAAGGAGATCAGAATGCTCAATGAGCTATGTGCCGGTGAATACGAAGGTTTAACATACGAGCAGATCCAGCAGTCCCACCCAGACCAATTCTCCGCTAGGTTGAAGGACAAGTTGCATTACAGATACCCAGGCATAGGCGGTGAATCGTACTTGGACGTTTTGAACCGTGTTCGTCCAATCATCAATGAAGTTGAGCGTACCACCGATCACGTGCTGCTGATCACGCATCGTGTTGTCGCGAGAGTGCTATTGGGTTATTTCATGAACCTACACAGAGATCATATCGTCAACTTGGATATTCCCTTACACTGTGTTTACCTTTTGGAACCAAAGCCATACGGCGTCGAGTGGACCATGTTCGAGTACGACGAGACGAAAGATTGGTTCTTCAAAGTGGAGAAGGAGGATATGCACCACAAGAAAGTCAAAGAATCAGGGCTATCCTTCAGAGAAAGACGGTACTCTGTT
>JAKTWX010000171.1:2141-20892 GCA_030582275.1 Waltiozyma pijperi
GATCTTAATTAAGGGTTCCAGACCAGATGTGTCGAAATGAGGCTATGTGGTTTTGAGGTTCAAACAGACCACGTCGACGAGATCGTCGGCTGCTGGATCTCCTATATATAAAGAGATTCCCACTTTGTGAGATCTGGTACAGAACCTACACCACATTGTATAATAAGTATGTTTAATAAAATAAGAAGTTTCAGAGATCTAAAGGCGTGCTCAGTGTCTTAACAATCAACCCTCCGTCAGTCCAATAATCAAGGTATTCCAAAGATTGTCTTCTTATATTTGAAACCAAAACGTCCCAGTGGCCGAGTGGTTAAGGCGATGCCCTGCTATCTAAAGTAGCTGTTAGGCATTGGGTTTTACCTGCGCAGGTTCGAATCCTGTCTGTGACGCCATTTTTTTAAAAAAATTCTTTTTTCTTCATCCCCGATATTCCCCAACATAGTTCTCACCCGCAAAAAAAAACATCGCGAAATTCTGGCCTTTCGGATACAATTTGACAAAGGCTCGTGACTACTTAGCCGAAATGAATGGTCAAAACCCATCTTCGAGCAAACATCTCACCACTACTCTATACTATTGAATTGTATATCTATCTTCTCACTTTACACTTATATTTATTTAATCATCTAACCAAATCAAATCAACTCAAGCTCTGTTTTATCTCCCGTTTTGTGTTCTGATTCTTGGAAACTTTCTCCCAGCTGCGTACCAATTCACCCACATTTTTCACTTTAACAAGACCTTAACCAAGTCATAAATCACACCAAACACAGATAGAGATATACAATATGCTACGTACAAAAATACTACGCCAAGCAAGATCCACTAATAGAACTTTGAATCTCAGATTGGGTTCCTCGTTAGCAGGCTCCAGCAAAGAGCAATTAGAACGGTCAATATTACTACGAGGCTACCCATCTTATATCCAACCAACCAAGACAAAAGAACAACTTCAAGAAGAGCATGAAGAAAAGGAAGCTTTGAGATTGTTAGATGAAAGTATCAGAAAGGCGGAATACCTCTCGACAAAATTCTCCACAGATTTCAACCGTTTGAAATATCAATTACCAAAGAGTTTTGGAACTAACCAGTACATCAACATTAACGATACAAACGCCACTGAGCTAGGATCAATCTTACAAAAATTCAAAGCACCTATCAGATATGCCTTTGCTTATGGCTCAGGGGTGTTCAGCCAAGGTTACACTTCCAAGGACACTCAAACAGACATGATCTTTGCTGTGACATATCCAGACCATTGGCATTCCTTGAACATGAAATATAACAAGGACCATTATTCCAGCATGAGATATTTTGGATGTAATGCCGTTGCAGGGTTACAAGAAGTTGGTGCTGGTGTTTATTTCAACCCATATGTTGAAATTGATGGGCAGCTGGTCAAGTATGGTGTTGTTTCGATCCAAAGATTGATTGATGATTTGGCTTCTTGGGATTCTTTCTATTTGGCTGGTAGATTACAGAAACCAGTGAAGATCTTAAGAGATGACTCTACGATTAGATTCTGGAACCAGCAGAACCTACGAGCTGCTGCCACTTTGGCGTTTATGAATCTACCTAAGGACCAATCTTTCGATGAGTTCCAATTCTACAGAAACATCACAGAGTTAAGTTACAAAGGAGACGTCAGATATCTCTTGGGGGCAGAGAATCCTAAGAAGATTGATAATATCGTGGAGAAGAACTTTGAATACTTCCAGCAGTATTACTCGCCAATTATCGACGAAGTGATCAAACAGAAGCATTTCGTTTTGCCTCCTGGTTTCACTGAAGAAAACGCTAACGATAAGTTGAAGGATATCATCTTTAAAACTTCAGCTTTGCAAACCGCTAAGGGTCTGTTCACTGCTGGTATTGCTAAGTCTTTGAAGTATGCTTATGCTAAGAAGATGAAGGCTAGGGGTAACTAGGGCAGAACATTGGTTGGTACATTTGGGAGCGCTTGATCTTTGTTTTATTGCGTGAGATGTGTTTTTGGTGTTTAATTTTGCAGAATATAATTTATTATCTGACATTTATGATTTGCTATTAAACGATTTAGAGTCTTTAATGGGAGAGTTTCGACCAACTAACAACTGGCAACTAGCTGTAAGTTGTAACTAGTAAGCGCATCTGCTAAAAAATTCGGTCGGCGGCTAATTCAGTAAAGCTAGCAACAACAACAAGACCGATATAACTACGAATTCGAAAAGAACTAACCAAGCAATAATCCAACTATCCAGCTACTTCAGTGACAAGTATCACCTATCAACACCATGAATAAAGAAACACTCGTGAGCCAAGTCAAACAAAACCTTTCCTTTTATAACCTTTGGTCTGATATAACAGAGATTCAAACCACAAGTTTCACATTTCTTCAAGGTAAACCTAAAGACCCCTTAACTGTTCAATCCACGATAGACAGTACAACAGACGGCATATCATCAGAACTGACTAAAGAACAAGAACAAGGACAAATCCCCTATGAACTGGTGTATCCTATAAGACTTGATTCAAAATTGTCTCCTAGGGATATTCATCAATTATTTAAAGAGCTTGAAGACTTTAAAGGTTTCAAAATTGAGAAAATCATCGCTGGAATCTTGAATGATGATAGTACTATCGTTTATTATAACATCTATAATGGGCTGGTTAAACCTAGAAGAAACTAGAGAGTTGTTAAGATGATCAGTTGAACTATATACAAAGCCACATTTAACGTACCTTGAGCATTTAAAACGAGTTTAGAATATTAGCAGACTCTCCCCAGAACTTAGGTTCCCTTGTAGAGACGGACTTTAACCCTTCGTTTAATCTTTGGATTTCTTTCGTGATGAATTGTAAATTTGTAGAATGAACAGAGACTTTGATATAGTCGTTGATGAATTGATCAGGTAGCTTTGGAGACAGCAGAGTGTTCAAATACGCAAGGATTAACAGTTCACCTGATGAAAAGACTTTGTCTGATTTTTGAAAGATGGGTAATATTTCAATAGCATTGTCAATATTGGTCTTGGTCTTATTGCTGTTGTTAAGTTCTGTTCTTAAGCCGTTTAAGAAATCGATTAAATTCGATTGAACATAATTCAAACATTTGAAATTCGTCTTGGAGTTCTTCATCAGTAATTTGTACTCTATCATTTGATCATTCTTCATCTTTCGAATCTTTGAACTGATCGTAGGAATTGATTTCAACATATCCTCTTCCAAATCGGATTTATCTTCAACGATCAACCCAATCTCAAGACATTTGGTCTTAGCCAATGATCTGAGGGAAATAGGCGTGTTGTATTGTAAAGGGAAGGCTAAGTAATGGGAGAAAATACCACGTGTGTACTTTTCGTAGTTTTCCTTGTTGAGGTAAAGTGAATAATTTGTGATCAGTGAAAGCTCCGTCTGGGCAAAAATTGTTAAACTTTGATTGAATGCTTGTTCTTGTGGCGTCAGTTCAGAGTCCAAAGAGAGACCCTGGGTGGTAGCCAGGTACTGGACGATGTTCTGGTATCCGTCTATGACCTGCCCATTCTGTAGAAGTACCGGTAATTTCCCAGTTGGTGACAGTTTGTTATTTGAAGATGGAACCACTGTGAAGTTGGACTTGTCTAACAATTCGTTCAGCAGCCAGATAGAGGCTATGCTTTCTGGATCAATGATTGCGAATTCGTCCTTGTTACCCCAGACGTGAAGCTCCATGGTGACGCTGAGTGTGAGATGTTCTGTAAATTAAGATCTTCTCAGTGATCTAGTAGTCTTTTACTGCAATTACACATGAGCTTCATTTAGTTTTTCACAAGCTGCTAACAAAACTGCTACAAATTTAACCGAAGGCACTTGCAAAGTTCCGACGGAACAATCAATCACCGTCACGTGATTCTGCGTTTCAGCCTCGGCTCATATATCAGATCTTGCAGTTTTAAATTCGGTGTAGCTGGTTAAAACCTGCCTACACTAGCTTCAACTTACTTCAATAGGCATAAGGTATCGATACAGCCAGCGAGGTAGTGCTGGACCCTGATTTGCAATTGAACGTATGATAGACGAATATAATGGTTGGAAGTTATTATAACTTACATCATTTGTGTTTCAGGGTCTCATGCCAGTGAAATATATAAACTGTTACGAGGGCAACCATGGATTAATCATTACACGCTTATCAAAAAAACCATGCTAAGACCTCAAAAATAGATTACGAGCCAAGCTTGTAAACGCAGATCTTTTTTCAACAATAAGACGATTTTTGATCAAACTTCTCAACTTACAACTCCAAACAACAACTTACAACCACTACCACAACAACTTACAACAAGACCAAACAGAATTTATCGACAAGTTACAACTTCCATTCACTCACTCACACAATGCCCCCACCTCCGCCTTCTTCTCTTCCCTTATTGGTGTCTTCATACCAAAAGGGCTACACCCTAGAGCAAACCATTGAGTCTCTCCCAGAGTACCACGGTCTAACAGAGATCAAAGAGGTTCCAAACTCAGCCAAGGAGGGCCATTCACCAATCTTCAGATCTGAGCACTCCTATCATCATGGTCTTGCCTCCATGCTTCACCCAGATTACAAATGTGTTGTTGATATCTACCTGAACAACGTTGAGAGAAACCCCAACTCCAACGCGTGGGCTTATATTCCTGCGAGTGGCTCTGAGTACCAGTACATCACTTTCAAAGAATCCAAGCGGTTAATTGACCATTTCGGTTCAGCGCTTGTTGAACTTGTCCAAACCAACAACCTCACATCCCCTATCGTTTCCATCTATTCCCATAACAGGTATGAATGGCTAATGTCTGATCTCACGTGCCAGATGAACTCTCTGCCTACTGTTTCTCTGTACGATACTTTGGGGCCTGAGTCAACAAAACACATTCTTCAAGTCACTCAAACGCCAATCATCCTCACTGTGAACTCCAAGATCGACAACTTGGTGAATTTAATCCATGAATCAGCCTACTACAACAACGATGAATTGTCATCGCTCAAGATCATTATAACTTTTGATCAGGTCCAAGCCGATCAACTGACACGTTGTCAAGATGCTGGTGTCCAACTTCTGAGTCTAACACAATTACTTAAAAGAGGAGAAACTTTACAGTCACATTTCAAACCAAATCTGCCAACCCCAGACACAATCACCACCGTGACGTTCACTTCGGGTACTTCTTCGGTTCCTAAAGGTGTTGAATTGACTCAATCAATGTTCATGACCGCTTTGTTGAACAGTGCCGCGGTCGCTACTAAGAAACTCCTCAAACTAAGAGGCACCGCTAGGATCTTTGCTATGCTACCATTGGCTCATATCTTGGAAAGGTTGGATATCTATGCTTCTTTCTACCACGCAGTGTGTGTGTATTTCCCAAAAGATGGTTCTAACCCAAAGACTTTCCTCGATGATTTGAAAAAGGCAAGACCTCACATCTTTATCACCGTTCCTAGAGTGCTAATGAAGATTGAGAACGCCGTGAAGCATAAGATCCACACCGATGGCTCTTTCAAGGTTAAACTATTGAAGAACGCCATCAATTGGAAGATGCAACAGTACAAATTGATGGGCCATACAAAGACAAACCCATCTCATTGGCTCCACGATACGATTCTGAACGGGTTTAAGAAGACTTTGGGGTTCGATAGTCTTCTTTTCTTCGTCGTTGGTTCCGCTGCTCTTCCTGCAGGTACAAGTCTATTCATTAAGGCTTTGTTGAACCATAACTTGATCTATACCGGTTACGGTTCAACCGAGGCCTGTTGTGGTGTCACTATGAATCTAGGCTCAGATATCCATGAGAACCACGTCGGGTTGATCAGTATCACCACGGAGTTCAGAATCAAGGATAGACCGGAACTAGAGTACGTCTTTGGTGAGAACAGAGCTGGTGAGATTATGTTTCGAGGTCCTCAAGTGTTCAAGAACTATTTCCGTGATGAGCAGGCCACCAAGAAGGCCTTCGATGAGGATGGGTTTTACATCTCTGGGGATATTGTTCAATTAACCGATGATGGCAATATCAAGATTCTCGATAGGGCCAACAATTTCTTCAAGCTGTCTCACGGTGAGTTCATCAGCCCTGAGAGAATCGAAACCGTCTACTTGGAAGAATACATCGAATGGATCGAACAAATGTGGGTCATCGGAAAAAGCCATGAAAGTTTCCTAGTTGGGTTCTTATTCATCGATAGAGCTCAGATCATTGGATTCTTGCAAAGTTATCATGTGCAATTCAACGAAGAGAACTTGCAACCGGTGATCAACTCCTTACCTTTCAAAAGATTATTCTTCAATAAAGTCTTGAACGATCCAAATGGGAAATTATCAGAATTGAAAGGTTTTGAAATGATCTACAACTTCAAGATTTACACAGAGGAGTTCCTAACTATCGAAAATGACACACTTACTACTACTTTGAAAGTCAGAAGACATAAGGCAAAGGCTTATTTCAAAAATGATATTGATGAATTGTACGCTGAAGGTTCATTACTACAAAACAAAGCCAAATTCTAAATTAGACTCAATTTATATATAATATTGTTTACAAATTACACTTAATAAACTTTCTTTATTGTACATCATGCTCCAGAATATCTTCCAAACCAACAACAGCTCTACTGATGTCTATTTGGAACCTCTAAAAATTCAATAATCCGAGTTTGCAGAACACTTGATCTCTTTTCCCAAGGACGGCGTTGGATGAATGCGCCGTCTCCACAAAACACAAAATAGCTTCTATGGCCAAGTTGGTAAGGCGCCACACTAGTAATGTGGCGATCGTCGGTTCGACTCCGACTGGAAGCATTTTCTTTTTTTTGTTTTTCCAGAGCTGGATATGGTTTGAATTTTTTAGCAGCTGCCAGCTGTAACTAACATATATGTTTTTACTAGCCACAATTTTGATTGGTCTGGAACACAGTATTAGTTCAATTATTTTATAGGTGCAATTTGCTAGTTTGATCGAATAGATAATATTTCTGCTCAGCGCGTAATATTTATGCTATTGCAAGTACGCGTACGTACGTACGTACGTATCTATTAATTGAATCGACAATTTATTTTAAAATGGAATTTTTTCGATTGTAGGCCGATATGTATCGATCTATATAGTACGTATTGATCAAAATTTATAAATTAAATAATTATTAATTATTAATTGTGTAAAAAAAAATATTCAGGAATGTATATTATTTATACGTCCTTGCATATAAATATTATTAATATTTAATTTAAGATAATTTTTTTTTAAAAATATAATAATCTATATGCTCACGTACGATATATTTATTCTGCATAATTAAATAAAATCTTATAAATTAAATAGCTCCATTCTAGATTATATATATTGTACGCATTTTGTAGATGATCAATATTATTTTAATCTAAGTACAGTTAAGAGTTTAAACAGCAGACAGGAAATCAGCAATCTTAAATAGTAATTCTGGCAAAGCGGGGCTTATCTTTAACATGAAACCAATCCGATGTTTAATCCTCTTTCGGAAGTATAGTCTGCCATTCTGATCGCTTCCCTAACACCAATTAATATATAATTGTAAATAAATCGATCTCTTTCATTAACTTATCATGAGAAGGAATATCAATATGAAGTACGTAGGAGAGACCGCTTCCAATAGAACCAGGGTTGGTTGGCGATTAAAACTTATCAACCGTAGAAAGTCATATAGGCCTCTGTACTTACTGTTGGCTATATAAGGAAACCGTCGTTAGTGGGTACTTTGATTATTGGACTGACGGGAGGTTGATTGTATGACACTGAGCACGCCTTTAGATCTCTAGAACTTCTAATCTTATTAAAACATACTTATTATACAGTGTGGTATAGGTTCTGTACCAGATCCAAAAATGTGGGAATCTCTTTATATATGGGAGATTCATCAGCCGGCGATCTCACAGATCTCGTCGAAGTGATCTGCATGAACCTCAAAACCACAGAGCCTCATTTCGACACATCTGGCTTGGAACCCTTAATTATGGTCACGTGTATGGTATAAAAATCCACATTCCTCTTAAGATAACAAGAAATGACCTGATAGCTTAGTGGTCAGTTTAGTAAGCGCTGGTGGTTTAGCGGTAAAATTCAAAGTTGCCATCTTTGAGCCCCCGGTTCGACTCCGGGCCAGCGCATAACTTTTTAAGTTTTTCCTGCACCTAATTTATGACACAAGTACTTGTGTATAAAGCTTCGAATGTTTCTACGGATTCGATATTACTGAGTCACAGAAATCGACAAGAAATGGAACTAATTAAGATCATGATATTCATAAAATTTGTAATAATTACACAACTAAACATTCGTCAAACAATGTCACTTTTTCACTTTCTTTCTTTCTTCAAAACTTGAACTTGAGCTTCAACTTACTCTTTGGAGGACCATTAGATCCACCACCACTTGAGCTTGAACTTGATGAATTTGAGCCGGAACCGTTGTTATTCTTTGTCCCGAATCCATTACCTGTAGAACCAGATGATCCAGAGGAACCGGAGCCAATACCGTCTCTTGGGGGAGCAGAAGGCGGTGGTGGAGGTGGTCTACTGGTTGGGGGAGGAGGTGGAGGCGGTCTTCCATGTGGAGGAGGAGGAGGAGTTGGAGGAGGTGCTGGATGATGAGAGCTGGAAGAAGAACCGTATGGTCTGATTGGTGATGGTGATGTAATTGGTTTGTTCAATCTGCCTCTATAATCGGAGTATGGTCTTTCGTGAGATCTATCTGATCTCCTGTCATGTGACCTGTCTCTGTCTCTATCTCTGTCCCTATCTCTGTCCCTGTCTCTATCTCTATCTCTTTCTCTTTCTCTTTCTCTATCGTAAGATCTACCGTATGGTTTTGATCTATCCTGAGAAGAAGACGAAGAAGAGTAGGACTTACCGTACGATCTATCACTGCTTGGTTTCGAAGGGATATGAGAATGGGAATGAGATGAAGAAGAAGGAGAATCAGCACGAGAAGACTGTCTCGAATAAGCTGATGGTGCTGATTGTTTGGACGAGGAGGAAGACGACGATGACCCGTAATTGTTACTACCATGCGTTCTTGTACTTCGTTGAAGTTGAATTACCAGTGGAGGAACCATTTGGTGTTGATTGTCTTGAACCCGATTTCAGAGTAAACTTCTTGAAACTGATGGAGTTGGAGCCAGATGATGATGAGGAAGAACCAGAAGAACGACTATCATTCTTCCCATCTGGGGTGGCTGTTGTACTACCTGTGGACTTGCCAATTTCGGAGCTTGGTGAGACTGAGTTTGGTCTGGAACCCTTTGGAGAGGTTGGCAAAGGCTTGGTAATGGATGGAGGAGATGGTGGTTTGGAAGTTGGCGGAGATGGCTTTGGTGATTCAGATTTAACTCGCTCGGTAGCAGTTGATTGATTTAGAGTGTCATTCGTAGTTAATTTCTCTCTTTTGGCAGCACTATCAGTAGCAGTATCAACATCAGCATCTTCAAGCTTCCTCTTTGGCGTTGCAAGCACATCGGTATTCTCAGTTGGCGCAGCAACAGCAGCAGGAGTATCACTAGGAGAAATTGAGAGACCATCTTTGACAATCGAAACAACAGGAGAAGAAGTACCAAGCCTAGTGAACGAGATCTTGGTTGATGGTCTTGGAGTGGAATTATTACTAGCAGTGGCACTAGCAGTAGCACTAGAACCAGTTCCCTTCTTACGTCTGAATGGATCCGAGGAAGCAACGACCAATCTTCTGTTAGTGGAAATCCTAATGTATCTAAGAGGACCAGATTTAGTACGTCTTACTTCGGACTTGAACTTTGTTGGCTTTCTTGGAGAACTTTGAGCTGATGATTTGGCGGTGATTGGCTTAGCATTGTTGTTGGAAATCAAATCAGTTCCATCTGTTGGCTCTTTCTTCAAGACAGTGACATTCCTTGGTGGTGGCAGAGGCGTTGAGAATTTGATTGAAACCTTGGTCTTTTCAAACAATGTGACAATTGGGGTGCCTTGTTTTGGAACAGCTGGAGCCGAAGAAGAAACAGGAACAGGAGCTGGCATAGAATCAGCAGCAACAGGAGCAGCAACAGGAGCAGCAACAAGCAGCAACAGGAGCAGCAACAGGAGCAGCAGCTTTTGTCTTTGAGTTGGTGCTGCCCTTAGGAATTTTGACCAAAATCGGCTTAGGAGTAGGCGTATGTGCAGAGTCTGTGACAGCGACTGGAGAAGAGCTTGGTTCTGGCTTGACGACAACTTTCAAAGTAGGACCAATGCCACTTGCGACCTGTGGAGCAAGAACAATCTTCTTCGGAAGCATAATCTTCATTTTGTTTTCCCTTCTCATGACCATCTTACCTTTACCAAGATTGACAGCGATGATTTTCTTCGGTCTTGGGATTTCAAACTTGACCATCAACGAATCTTGGGCTTGCACTAAGACACCAACAACATCTAGCAAGTGACGCTTACCGTTCATGGACAATAGTGGATGCTTGACAGAATCCCACAAGATATCAACAAAAGGTTTGAAGTCTGTCAAATCTCTTCTGATCAACTGAACAGAACCCTTGATTGAGGATCTGGCAATGGCGTCTTTCTTGGAGTCAGACATCTCTGCAGTTTCTTCCTGAACCACGATCAACCCGTCTTCATTAGCTTCGTCTGATTTCTCATCCTCACCGAGCAGGTCATCTTTCAATTGAATGACAATCTCCTTCGATAACTCAGACTCATCCAATTCGGAAGAGAAACCATGCAAAGCAGCCCTCCCTACAGAAAGAACAAACTTTTCAAGCAAACGAGCCTTCATAGCATACGATGTTTCAAAGAAAAGAGAAACAAAGAAGTATTCAAGCATGGTCTTATTCTTCAAAGCTCCCAAATCAAACAACCCTTCGAATGCCAGAACTCTGATGTTCTCACTGTAAGTTGGCTGAGTCTTGTTCAATAAATCAGCAACTTCCAAGTCACAAAGACCTCTTCTTGCCAATCTTAGCTTCTCAGTCATTGAAATTGCACCAATCTGTTGATCAGACGAGGAGGACCACTCGTCCAACTTCTGATGCCTGGAGATCTCATCGACAGCTTCTTTGAGGAACTTCTTATCAACTTCGGCCAAGGCAGAAACATTTTCAATCAACGGATTCACAAGCAAAGTATGACTGATACACTCGATCAAATGGCCAATGTAGGATCTATCGGAGTAAGGATTGTTCATGTTCTCGTTGAATTTCAACAAGTTCAAAAGAAAGTTCTTGACATCGATAGGAACGTTGTTGTTCTGATCTTTGATCGTGGAAAGAGCAACAGGGATGGCCTTCTTGATGAAATAGCTAGGGAAATCGGCAAAATTGTTAGGCAGTGGGATCGGAGAATATGGGAAACAGAACAACGTTCTGAAAGTCTTCATGAGATGAGTCTTACCGATCCATTTCACCTGCGGCTTGGCAAATTTAGCAAGACCCAAAGCTGCTTCGACTCTCACTCCGTAGTAGTATCTTGAATCCATCAACGTTCTCAAGAGAATCGACGAGTACAAGGCAGAAGGATTCGAGTTGGCAAAATAGGAGACGGACTCCAGTTGGGCTTCAATGTCTCTGTCTTGTTGCAACTGAGAAGCAAACATGTAGTCTGGCTGGTTGATATGGATCTTACAAATCCACTCAAAGTCTGCGTCAATTCTTATCCATTCGAACGCCTCGTTCGACATACGGTCTTCTTCTTCTTTGGTCCAGTCCGTCAATTCCCACTCTTTGATCTCTTGGTCCGACTGTAGAGTGTCACCAAGACAATGCAACAACACGTTCTCTTCCTCCTCTGCGGCGTTCGGGTCTTTGTCAGTCTTCTTCTTGTTTCTCTTCAATCTTTTGTACTTTGTGTTGTACTGGATGTCTAGCTTCGTGAAGCCTTCTTTCAAGTCCACAATGTGTTCGTATGGTGTACCATCAGCTTCATGGATTCTGATAGTCATGGGACCTGTGAATAAACTGGATTGGCTTGATTGGAATTGAGTCAAAGGCGCCACGGTAGAAACACCATCAGCATTGTCCTTCAGTTGCTGTTGGGCCTTTGTCTGACGGTCCAGTTCCTTCTTAGCGTCATCGATGAATGAGGCCTCAGTGGAATGGTACTTTGGAGATTCCTGCTGTTGGACCTGCCTTATACCCATCTCGATGAACATTCTCTTCTTGTTGAATCTCTGGGTGACTCTGAAGATAGGAACACCGCTGCCATGGACCCATTGTTTGAAGAAGCTGTCCAATCTGTTGTGGTTCACTTTCTCACACACGTGCTGGAAGTTGTGCGTGCTCAAGCAGCCGTTTGGCAAATCTCCAGACATGGCTTGAAGGAAGATCTTTGGGATGACTCTGTATAGACCAAACGACTTATCTGTCTTGGTCATTCTTCTATCCAAGATGAAAAGCACCAATGGAGCCTTCAGTTTGAGGAAGTCCAAGTCTTTCGCGGAGATAGGGTACTTCAAGAATGGACTAGCCAATGGATTTTGATTGACATCTTGGTCACAAATCATATCCGACTGCTTCTTGATCCTGTACTTGAACTCATTGACACCCATTAGCTTCTTGATGAACTGGAACGCCATGAAGTGGGAAATACCAAGAGTGACCCATAGATCGTTGTAAGTTTTTGGAACAACATTGATACCGGACCATTGTTCAGCCAAGGCAACAGATAATGTGAAAGTTGTCGGGTACAAAGGTTCGATTTCGTTTGTGGCATACAAGAGCTTCTCACTGAAGACAGTGACACCTCCAAACCCAGCATAATCAACTTCAATATCAGAGACAAATACCAAGGCATTGGAAGAGAATGGGAAAGAGCCAAATTCACGGGAATAGAAATCAATGGTTTTGTAAAGAAAGATGGTGGTGTTGATGGCTTTTTCTCTCTGCGAAGGCATGCAATAGACAGCGGAGGGGACTTGCGTGGTATCCTTTTCATTGGCAGACTCAGGTTCATCTTCTTCTTGCAAGTTAATCAAAGGACATTGGACGAAAGGACCAACTGACCAACCAATATGATGAGCAGACGTTGGGTTGAACACTTCATAGGACACCACCTTCTTGGATAAATCTGTAGAATGAGGGCTTTCCTTTTGACTGGCGAAATCGGCACCAACAACAAGGATCTCTGAGCTTTCGTCATCTTCATCGTCGTCTTCATCTTCTTCTTCCAGTTCCTTCTTCTTCTTACTGTTTGCATCCTTGGATCTGACGGACCCAATCACTCTCGTACA
Organism: Waltiozyma pijperi; assembly: GCA_030582275.1. Classification (NCBI taxonomy): domain Eukaryota; kingdom Fungi; phylum Ascomycota; class Saccharomycetes; order Phaffomycetales; family Wickerhamomycetaceae; genus Waltiozyma; species Waltiozyma pijperi. Next base: position 15,354 of record JAKTWX010000171.1, read on the forward strand.
ACCAATATCCTTGACGGTTCTAGGCACACTGATATCGACTTCCCACGTAGACTTTTCCCATAAGCTATCAATGCAAGGAACCCAAGAAGACGTACTGACACCGTAATTGGAGTTATTCGTGTAAGCGTGCCATTCAGATTTGTTCAAAGAAGAGCCCGTACCACCAACAAAATGAACACCATTCTGCGGATTCTTAACGTAGAAATCAACCTTCACTAACACTGGTGTATATGTTATATCATTTGAGGTCATTGGTCTATGGGAGCCTGGTGTGTCTCTGTATCCTGGAGTGAATTGTGAATTAGCCGCCGAAGGATCGTTAACTGTAAGTTTCAATCTTTCAGGCATGAAAATCGTGAGTTCTTCTGAATTCTCACCATTGAAGATCTTCTTGAAGTTGTTCTTGTATAAATGATGCTGCTGGATGTCCGTTATGAGGGTCTTTTTGTTGGTCTTATGTGTGTATTCCTTGTATTCGTCTTTGAGAGGATCCAAATGCAAATAGTCAACTCTTCTATTGTTCACCAAAACATCTGTGATTTCCATCTGTCTGCAGTCCAACCTTATGAACTTCAAGATGGGCTCTGTAGGGGTGATGACGATCTCCGTGGAGCCTCTGATGACAGTGTTCTCCAAGTCAACATCAATTGAAACCTTCTGATGGGCTATTCTATAATTTCTATTGGGTTGAGTCCCTACACGTCTTGAGTGTGTGCTGGGCGTTGTAGCTGCCACACTTGGATGGTCATATGGAGCCATGAGACTATGTGTATGCGGACTGTGGGGGAAAATAGCAAATGCCAAATGGAAAATGAAATGGCTTGTTGGGGTTTAAAACTCTTGTGATTGAACAATTTGAACAATTTGAACAGTTTGGATCTTTGTTTTGTTTGCCCTATACACAGCGCTAGCAACGCCCGCCGCCCGCCGTCTTTCCGATTTCCAGCCGCCAGCTAAAAAATTAAGACGTGTCGCGAATTTGCAGACGCATTAAATGAAATTTCTAAAAAATGAGAAGAAATATTTAATTATTGTGACAGATAAGAGATGAGATGTACTTTTATCTAGCACCTTGAAATAACATTAGCATACCAATTATTCCACAATGGCTGTCAAGAAGCAGAACAAACCAACCAAGCAACAGAACAAACCAACAATCAAACAACCAAAGAAGAGTTTCAAGATATCCAAGAGCTCCACAAAGTCCAACTCTATCAAGATGGCCAAATTAGATCAAGTTGAACTTACAGACCTTTTCAACTCTGAAGAAGATGATTCTCAGGATCAAAAATCCGTTATTGATGTGAAAGATATCAAGAAAGCCATAGTTCAAGATAAGGAAAAGAAAGAGAAGGATAAGCACACTGAAAATGATCTTATGTCACAACTTGATTCTCTTCTTGAGATATAATACATTGTCTACATTCACGTCACAGTCTCAACCCTGCATTTAAAAAACTCGAGAACCACAAGGAGCACTATTCACACTGGTTACATTGCTACTAGATCAAAAGATATCATCGAGTTTCAATAACTTTAACTTTCATCTTCCTCCACAATACATCAAGAAGACACACATTGCATTTCAAAGTAAGATCTTAACTCACTTTGAACCAAAGAAACCATCCCACTATTTATATAAAATCACATTATAAATAATAAATATAGTACTGCATTTATAGCTTTTGAACGATGTAGAGAAATTTTAAAGCTAAACGGTATCCAATTGGGAATTGATGCCGCCTACGAGACTCGAACTGAAGTACAAATCAACTACTGTAATCACGTGCTGACTGATATTAATCCCACAAATAAACCGTTGCATATGTACATTAATCATTGAACATCCCTCAACAACAGAAGGTAAAGCTATCTGATAACGAATTCACCAGTCTTGGTAGAATATTTGACACCTTTAAAAGGTTTGACAGCATCATTGAACCCTTTCAAGATATTCAAAGATTCAACTCTAATTCCACTAGCTAGACCACCTTTATGAGAGTAATGCAATGATATTTCCTTAGGGAATGATGCCTTGTTGGTGGATGGATCTGAAGTGGTGTTGACATTTGAGTGACCTGCGGCAGTTTGATGGTCATCATCTTCTGATTCGATGATACAACGTAAGATTGGATTGATACCTAATTTAACATCTTCGTCGAAAACCCATTCGTATTTATCATGGCCTTTAATTTGGAAATCACCATGGCTGACTCTAAGCACTTTAACCGTCGTTGTGGTTTGATCGTCCTCTTTGAAGTTTGATTTGATTCCGATCCTTAACCCTTGCACCGAATTGATCTTAACGTTCATTGGAAGATTCAATTTAATTTCAAACTCATTGTGACGTAACCCCAAGTTCTCATTGTATTGGATCTCAACAAGTCCCAATGATTTGTTCATGTTCTTGGATCTCAATTTGGAGTGAGGATACGAGTCGATATCAAGGACGTAATCCATCAATTTGAATTTCCCATCAGGTGGAATAAAAGATAGAATGGACCCTTCAGATTCTTTAAATTTGGTCTTATTGATCGATTGATGTAATGCTGGGAGGTTCAAGTTATGTCCGTTCAGATTCAAAACCAGTTGGACATGTGGGATGCCAGAGAGTGTGGATCTGAAATCAACTTGGCCTGTGATTGTGGCATAACGTGGATGTAAATTGTTGTTGCTGATGTTATGAGCTTTGGTTTTTAAAGTTTTGGAATTATGCGATTTTCTAACTGAAGAAGAGGCTGAAGAAGAAGCAGAAGAGGAAGGCGTCGCTAGGACAACGTTCAAAGTCTCTGTGATGTCAAGGAACAGCTCATTGTTGGTGTATCTGATCCCTGCTTTACGCCACGGAACAGCGTCTAAGGATTGTGAGGAGATTCCTTTAAACTTTGTCGAATTCCCAGAAGCAGAAGACGCTCTCCCAACTGAACCAGACACTTGAGAAGTCAGAGAGCTCAGAGAGAGATTCGACCCAGGACCATACGATTTAGCTATGGAGCTGGTGGTGTTGATGATTTTGGACCCTAGTGATTCTCTGTTAGGGGTGTTTTCCTTCAACATGTTTATATCTGTTATGAACGGATGTCCTGATTGGAAGAAATCTTGGGTGACGTTTGAGAGAACATCGTAGTTTTCTTCGATTTTAGATGCTTTCAACGGCGTGCCGCAGTAGTCGGAGTACACAGTGTATAACTGTTTCAGTAAAGTGAAGATCAATGTTGGGTTGAGAATGTTTGTTTGTTGAGATTCCCAAGGGTTCTTGGTGTCTTCAGCTTCTGCCTCTGAGTCCGTTTCTGAGTTGTGACTAGTTTCTTGGTCATTGAGAATTGACAGCTTGACAGATTTTGAACTAGTAGGCTTAGAGACAGCTGCTATTATGTATATTCTCCCCAAATTCAGCTTATAAGCTGTTGTACTTTGAGAAATTTCAATAATACAGTTGCTGCTGTTGTCTCTGATTTTACCATTGGAGGCGGAGTTTGAGCCATTTTTCAAACCAACTGCTTGGATACTTGAGCTGATGGTGCTGAATGATGGTGAGGTGGAGTTTGGGGCGAATTGAAAGATAAGTTGTCTGAGAGAGTGGCGATTCATAGTTAGTCAAATTGAAACTAGCTAAGGTAAGAATTGTTAGGGTTAGATACATACTCTTTATCATCAACAAGGTACACTGCTTCGATTGATGACATGGTGGACAGTATGTGATTCAGGTTTGAAGAGATCTCACTAAAAGAAGTTGGAATACTTGATTAGAGCTCTTGTGTAGATGGGATACTTCTTCGTTTAGTTGGGCGTTGGGTGGTTGTAATTATTCGACGTTGCCGGCCCCCAGGGCCAGGGGTACACCCTCACGTGAGTTAAATATAGGGCTAAAAGCTAATGTCCGGGTGTTTTCCAGCAGTTAAATTCAACTCTATGATCCTTAATCTAGTTACAAGTTACAATGGACTAGCTTATGGAGCTAAAAGACTTGTAAATGTGTAAAAACTGTAAACGATTAATATTGCTCTATAAAATGAACCTGTACTCTATTTGACAGCACGACTGTATAATGTATTAAAATGGAAATGAAAAGTATGATCAGAAGATCAAAGCTGCTTAGAACCCATTAAATCCAGCAGAAGAACCAACTGTAGAACCAACCATCAAACCAGAAGAAGAGGAAGAACCTTCATATTGTAGCGGACCAATAAGTTCCTCGTACATTTGTTTTAAATTCAAAACATGGAAATCATCCGTTGGGAAATCCTCCAACTCCACCGTGTTGATATTGACTCCATGGATCCAAGAATAATCATGATCAGAGTTGATATTGGAGTTTGTAGTTGGATTCAATGTGGCACATAACCAAATCCTTGTTTTGTAAATCTTGAACAATTCCTTAATCAAGAGTCTGAAGTCCAATCTTTGCCCGCCTTTGGAGTAATAATAAAAGATCAACTTCTTCTCATCGAATTGATACTCTGAGTTCTTAATGATGAGGTTCTCACGGAGTTTCAAGTCGTTGTTATTGGATATTTTCAAGATACAAGTCTTCAAAGATTTGATCTCTTGGATTAACTTGAACTTGAGGTTGTGAACTTCTTGAACATTGGCGAATCTTAAAACCAACTTCAGTGGGATTTGGAACTGTGTCTCTTCGTCAAGAATGCCAAGTCCATTCATGAGATCAACGGTAGTATTGGACATGGTTGGTAAACCTGGATTCTGAATTTCAGATCCTGTGGCCTCATTGAAGTAGTTCAAAGACTTGGAATGCAGTTTCTTCTTTAGGTAATTAATCAAAATGGCCAACTCCAAAGAAAGATTTGGATCCAAGACGTAAACTAAATCCTTACCTCTATCACCATCACAAAGAACCAAATCTCCTTCATTTTCCAGATGTTCCCATTGCATCTGACTTGCTGGCCTGTTGTAGCTGGTGGTGATTGTTGAGCGGCGCTTCCATTAATCTGATTAATATTGATAGGATCGTGAATCAAGCTGGGATAGCCGACGTTGTTGGAGGAAGTTGGATGAGGCATAACTAGATGCTGTATTTGCATAGTCGATTAAGAAGCTGTCAGTCGATAATTTGAGAGATTTGTCTGTTGGTAGTTGAACTGTTTGAAAATATGCGTGTAACTGGGAAATTTTTGTCCTTTCCAGATCTGCCTGGAAACTTTGCTGGTTGAAGTGTATGTCTGTTGCTAGTTTCAAAGTAGAAAAGGAGTGTTTAACTAAGAACTTGAAGCTTCAGAAGGCAAATAATCAATAGAATACGGAGAATGACTTCCAACAAGTATAAAAAGAATTGTTAGATCCGCAAGAAAATATGGGGAATATGGGCGTAAGGTGTTTACCCCGTACTTAACAATTTCATGCGCCTAAAAAGACACCACAAGTTGGTGAGAATGCATGGAAAACTCCTGTTTTGGGCAATAATCGCGAGATTGCGAAGCTTTTGTATGTACGTAAAATCTGGGGGTTGCGCGAGAAGCTGCATGATCGGCTGACTTTGGAAAGTTGAATTGTCTTGTCCGGGTGACCCCGAAACTCGAGT
>JAKTWX010000172.1:0-15915 GCA_030582275.1 Waltiozyma pijperi
GGGAAACTTACATTTTACCACTAAACTACTGATGCGTTTCTCGATAAATTTTAAACTTGAATCGCACCAGAATGTGATTTCAAAATTTACAAGAAATCCACGAAATAATTGATCACTTGCTGTTTGGGTGTAAATGGGCCCATCACCTTTGGAAAAACATCATCCATCAAGATCCTGCTCACTCTGCTCTTACCAGGAAGGAGGTTTATGCTCCACATTGGAGAAGAGATGAAGATGAGTTCATTGACATCAATTGGTTTGTCCACACCATTCTAGAAGTAAGAAGACAGAGAAGATCTCATCATGTTTTACTCTCTGCTGACTCTCAAAACTTGATTAACCAGGAACTCACCAGAGTTCTCAACGCCAAGTTAAGAGAATACGAATACACTGAATTATGAAATGACAATTGTTCTGGCTATCTATGTTTCATTCTGAAGGATCTTAATCACAGTCTTTTACGATACTGGCAGTTAGGGGACGGACTCTAGAGTTATCTCATTCCTACCCCCCTATCGTTTTTCCATGAAGCGGTACTTGAAGTTGTGATTTTGAATTTGACTGAAGAATAGAACTCTGTCCATGATGATTTTTACAAGGCTCACTTTCTCTATGCTGATTAGAAACATGGTTTTGAAATTTGGTAAGTTATATGTGTTTCAAGCTAGGTCTAGCTTGTTTCGGTTTGATCGATCCACTTTTAAGATATTTTGGTTCTAAGTAAGTTATAGTCTTTTGTTTAAGTGTGTCTGTTTTTGTAATACAAATCTGTTTTAGTTTAAAAAAAAGTTCCGGGAGCTGAATTTTGCATATGTCTGCATAAGATAAGAAAACTTGTCCGAAGATTTTGGAGTTTTTTTAAAAACAGTTTAACTCGAAATAAATATCAAAATATTTTAATTAGAGCATCCTAGTATGAAGTATATTCAAAGGTAACTGAAAGAGTTTATTCAGCTAGAATCTAGTTTACGTGATCAGAAAATATTATTCCATGTCTTGGCTTTGCACTAGAGTGAGCTAGTACTGTACATAATTCGGACATTTTTTATTGAGCTTTTCTTTTCTTGCAGATTTGTCTGGGCAAAAACCACGTTTTGAAGTTAATAAATACATGCGCCGAGGGATCAATCGATCTTTCAAGGTTTGAAGAAAGTACACTCGTGTTAACTTCGGATAGTGTAACTGAGAATTTATACAAAAGGCAAGGTATCTCCGCAATATTGGTCTTGACAACTACAATAACAGATATTCTTGCTAAAGCTCCATATATCACTAAATCAGACAAGACAAGATAATATGAGAGTTGCATTCATTCATCCAGATTTAGGTATTGGTGGTGCGGAGAGATTAATCGTTGACGCAGCTAAAGGTCTTCAAGATGAAGGCCATAATGTTACAATTTTCACTTCTCATTGTGATAAGAGCCACTGTTTTGAAGAGGTCAAGCAAGATGCTTTGAAAGTTGAAGTTATTGGTGATTGGTTGCCCACTCATTTCCAGGGGAAATTCAAGATTTTATTTGCCATCTTAAGACAATTATGTTTGGTTTGGCATTTGATTTGGTATGGTAAAGTTCGTCAGTTTGATTTCTTTATCGTTGATCAGTTGTCTGTTTGTTTGCCATTACTACATCTCTTTGCTAATCATTCAGCCAGAATCTTGTTCTACTGTCACTTTCCAGACTTGAAGTTGGCTGACCATTCAAGCTTTATCCGTTCTCTGTACCGTTTACCATTTGATATCATTGAACAGTTCTCTATGAGTGCAGCAGATGGTATTGTTGTCAACTCCAACTTCACCAAGTCTGTCTACGAAGAAACATTCACTCTCCTCAAGGAGTTGATCAAACCAGATGTGGTTTACCCATGTGTTTCTCTGGAGAAAGAAGTCATCTCTAACTCAACAAAGACCATTTTTGATAAGTTCATATCTGACAAGCCATTCCTTTTAAGTATCAACAGATTCGAACCAAAGAAGAACATCGAGTTAGCCATTGAATCGTACCATAGCTTCAGGACCACCTCAGACCACTTGAAATCTGAAACTTTGAAACTTGTCCTTACTGGTGGTTATGATCCAAACTCTCAGATGAACAAAGAATATCTTGCCGATTTAACGTTAAAGTGTCAGATCTTAGGCCTCAAACTTTTGAAAGTTCTACCAGATGAATACGAATCTGTCAAGTGTGAAGCTTACGATGTCCTGTTCTTACCTTCGATCTCCTCCAATTTGAAAGAATTGCTACTCTCCGAATCTGAAATGTTGTTATACACTCCTTCTTTCGAACATTTTGGTATTGTTCCTGTCGAAGCCATGAAGTTCGGCACACCGATCATTGCCGTGGACAATGGTGGTCCAAAGGAATCCATCATTTCGTTAGAAGACAAGAAAGACCAAGGGTTTGGGTTGTTATTAGCCGCTGAACCAGAATTATGGGATAAGGGTATCAGAACCGTGTTGGATTCAAATAAGAGGCAAATTTCCTCAAATGCTCAATCGAGACTCGAATCTTTGTTCACAGAGAAGGCCATGATTGCTTCTTTTGAAAAGCAAATGATCAAGTTGTTGAAGTCTCCAAGAAGGTTCTACATTTGGGAAAGAATCACAGGATTTTGGAAGATCCCAATCATTTTGATCCTACATTATGTGTTCGACTTGAACTCCAAATATCTAACCGTGATGCTTATTATCAGCGCCATGCCTATCGACATCTTCAGCATCATTCTCTCCTGCATCATGACTTACCTCTACTTCTACAAGTACGAGTGGTTTCAAGACATTGAGAACATGAAAAGGGACGTGTCTAAGGCTTTCGCTGGTGAAATATGAGCCACCTATATACATATATTAGACACCTTATTCAGTATACGGCCACTTTCTGATCTTAGCACTGACATCACAAGGCAGACAGTAGACCGGGTCGACTGCAACAAGACCCTCATAGCCCATAAGACTCAACCCAGCGATACCGAACAAAGTATGGAACACATCAACCATATTATCCGGTCTATCACTGATCCCACCGTTCTGTAGATCTTGAGATTCCAAAATGAAGCTCTCCAATTTAGCGAAATCTATCCATTTCAACTTACCAATGATATCCAAAGATGATAAAACCCACCAACTGTAACAAACATCCGGTAATTTTCCCGCACGACCGTTCAATCCACCTTCCGGTAATTGTCTTTCACTTAACCACCAACCAGTCAATTCCGAATCGACCAAATCCAAACGATTCAAAATGGCCAAAGTCCCAACACATGTGAACACTTGAGCACTATGAGATTCCGCACCAGGAACAGAACCATATCCACCATCGAAATTCTTACATTTAGAGATAAATTCAACTGCCCCCTGAACAACTTTCATAGAGAGTCTCCCCAAGATAGCAAGTGATTGAACCGCCGTGTATACGAATCTAGTATCGATCTCACCAAACCTATCACCTTGGAAAGCGCCGTTAGGCAATTGTAGACACTCAATGAATTGTACAAGCTTATCAACACAAGGGATAGATTCTAAAGAATCATAGATAAGTAAGATCTGTAAAGCGGATAAAGTACTTAATAAATGGGAATCATGACCTGGGAAAGAGCCAAACCCACCATCTTTATTATGACAACTCATTACAAACTTCACAATATCGGATTTGTTGAAAGTGTCCTTGGCATCAAGTAAGCATAATGCTGTAAGCCCCCAATATGTACCATTTAGTCGTAGATGTTCCGTTAAATAATATGTGAGATCCTCGGTCTTGGTATCTAGTGATTTGATGTATTCTATGTGTTTGCTTTTGGCGAGTGACATTGGGAGGATTGGATGCTGATATTTGCACTTTGATTTGCTGTGATGGGCCGTTAAGCTGAGTCTTTGGTGCTGGCATAGTTTTTCGTTATGTTTTGATCTTTTGAAGTGATCGATCCAACCGCGGGCGGCTAATTTAAGCGACCGCCGCCTGGAAATATCAACAAAACCCCCGTTATACACGCACATAACTACTAACAGATATATAGCTACTAGTACCTTACACTGTGGTATTTGAACAGAAAACACTTAATCATCCACTCTCTCATATTCCTGCACACAATATGGATCTCTTCAAAATCCTAGACACCACACCAGAACCACCAATCATAGATCTTACCCACACGAGTAATAACACATCCGGGGATTATTGGCTTCCAGTTCCTATGAGCAATTATCAAATGGAGTTAACTGATCATGTCATCTCTTTACATTACTCTGACATCTTGAAATATTTTGAGACGGACGATAAGGATATCGTGTTACTGGATTCTTTAGAACAGCTCTATTTGAACTCTCAACTTGTTTCAACTCATCCTTATTCTCTTATCAAACATTTCATTCCGAAGAATCTCACTTCTAAAGACACCCTTTTCCAACTCATCGAATTCTCAGGGAAGTTCCAGGTGCTAAGAGATATGCTTGCATTGCTTGAGACTAGGAAGCTCAACATTGCCATCGTCTCTAAATCCGGGGATCGTTGTTTTGATCTTTTGGAGGCGTTATTGTTGGGTTCAAGGGTTAACATCAAAAGATACGCCGGTTCCTATGTGAAGGACCCTTCAAAGCTAAAGCAACGTGACCTGACTGTCCATTTGGTTCCTACAGATGTTGAACTAACCACTACTGATCTCAATGATGAGACTTTTGATTTGATCTTCGCCATAGATATCACCGCTAAGAACGAACTCCTTCACTCCTTGAAGAAGACCCCTAAGACCCCAATCTTAAGATTCATCACCACAAACTCCATCGACCATGCAGCTATGTACTTCAGAAAGCTTCATGACTCCGAAGAGAAAACACAGGAATATTTGGTTGAAGTCACAGCAGCGGTGATTGTTCTAAGATCAAGAATCGGGGTATTGCCACCAGATTTGAGACCTATCTACACCAAGAACCTAACATACTTGGAGAAATGGGCACACGACTATGAGAATGAAACATGGCCACTACCGGAGATGTCCAGCATCTCATTGTACGACTCAGGGGACGTTGAGAGATCTTTGCTGAGAGAGGTTCGCTTTAACAACGTCAAGAAGTTGCTCAAGGGGGATAAGCACAGTTTCTATGAATTGAAAAGATTGGAAAGAGACTACAGCACGAATCCTTTGAAAGAGGTCAACTTCGGGATTCTTAGAACTAACAAAGACTACAACGAATCGCTCACTCATAAGTTGATCCAAGATTTCACCAAATCTCTTCATTCTCATAACGACGCCAAGAACCAATTGAAACATTTCAAAGAAGGGCTCACTTTGATCGACGAGAAGTATGCTCTTGACGACGAGACAAAGTTATTGAAAGACTTGGATCATGTGAAGCTGAGGATTCAAACAGCCGAGCATAAGTCAACCAAGTTGGGTCCACAGATTGAACAGATGAAGCAAGACATTGAATCCTTGAACAAAGAGATTGACAAGTTCAAACAAGACGATACCAATGTTCTTTCTAAGATCAATGAATTGAAGTCATCGATAAGGACCAAGGAGAAGAAGGAAGCAACATTAATCCAAGAAAAGGAATATATGACTAAAGAAATCAATAACGCCAAACAATCAATCACCGATTCAGAGTCACAGATCGAACAAGTCAAGACTCAAATCATCGATCAAACAGAACAGTTCAAACATTATTTCGATGAAGATAAGCCTCCATCAAGTACCAAAGAAACAGTGGATGAAGATGAAGAATTACAAAAATTGAAAGAATTAAAAGAGAATTTACAATCTTCTATTAAGAGTAATTTGGCAAAATTGGCAAATTTGAAGTTAAGAACAGATAACAGAAGAAACTCACCTTCTATTAAGTCATAGAGTATATGAGTCGTTCACTTGCTACTTAAATCCCACAGTGATATATATGGAAATAGATGATGTTTGTTAGTTGAATAATCTACGTAGGCAAGACTCTATAGGCTATTTACCCAAAGTCTATATCTGTGCGCACGTGACCACTCAGCTATGAGAACCGAAATTTCTTTTTGCAGTCCGGAAATAAGCGAATGGAAATTCTTTGAAAGTAAGCGCTGCAGGTTCGCGGCCCCCCATCGCATGAACAAAATCTGATCAATAAATAAATAAAATTTCATGAACAGCTATGTGAAGTTTCAATAGATTTACACTTGTTATGATCTTGTTCTAATTTACTTTGCATCTAATATCTGGAAGTTTACCTGCATCACTCATCACATTAATCGATTCTTCCTTCAGAGCTACCCAAATTTCGCATACACCAATCTCATTCAACTCGTTTGAACAAAGAAAAGTCAAAAAAGGAAAGAAAGATTTTCACATATATTCTCTCGATTTCAAGATACGATCAATACCCTCCTAAATTCATTCATATAAACTCAAATGTCACAATTCTTAGATAAGCTTCCGTCTTCTCTAGTGTTATCTGTTGCTTTGACAATCTACTACTTGTCCGGTGGTAGAGGGACCATCATCTTTGCATTTTCTATTCTCTACATCATCACACGAGTCAACAAGGAAACTGACAACACACTTCCACTCTCACAACATCAAGTTGCATCTCCTACAAAGAAAGACAAGAAGGAACACGGTAAAGGTGGCTGTGGGAAACTTTGTACTTGTAAGGATAAGAAGGAAGTTCCAAAGAAGACCTTGTCTGGTTTAAAGTTGAAGAAGAGCTTTGGTTTGAACACAGCTAATAACAGTGATATTGCTATTGATTTCACTCAATCTTTCGCTAAGAAGACATCTTCTCCTCTTGCTGCCATTGCTATCTCTGAGTCCATCACAGCTGAAGCCTCTCCTGAACCAAAGCCACTAAAGAGAGTTCCAAAATTGTTCAAAGGTAACAAGAACGCCACTAAGAAAGCCATCACTAAGCCAGAATCTTCAATGACCAAAGCCGAGACATCTCTATTAGACTCCAACATTATCGTTTTCTACACCTCTTTAACTGGTGCTTCTGAAAGATCCGCTAAAGCTCTTTTTGAAAAGTTGAACACTTTACCACAATTAGCCAACAAACCAGAATTAATTAACATTGATGAAATTATCGATCTTGACGATTACTTCACGAATACCCCAGATAAGGAGAACTTAATTTACTGTATTGTTCTTCCTTCTTATGACGTTGATTCTCCAATCGATTATTTCCTTCAAAGTTTACAAGATACATACCAAGATTTCAGAGTTGACAAGTATCCTTTAAAGAAATTGTTGGGGTTCACTGTTTTAGGGCTAGGTGATTCTGAATCTTGGGGGTCCTCTGGTAAGTTCTGTTACCAAGCTAAGAAGACGGATTATTGGTTAGGTAAGTTGGGTGCCAGAAGAATCTTCCCAGTTGGTGAAGTCTGTATGAAGACCGGCGGTGATGCTAAGGCCATTGAATGGATTGATATGTTTGTCGATGCCTTGAAGGATGACGAACCAATTCTTTACGAATACGCTGATTCCGATAACGAAGAAGAAGACGGGGAAGACGCCGAGAATGATCAGTCCAGCAGTAGTGATGAAACCTTGGTTGATGTCGAAGATATGGGGAACATGATGAAGGGGTCTTCTCTCTCTGGCTCATCCAACCCTAACGAGCAAGTCGAGGTTAAGCAAATGGTTGCTAAGAACTCTCCAACTTACAACAGTTTGACGAAGCAAGGGTACACTGTTGTTGGTTCCCATTCCGGTGTGAAGATTTGCAGATGGACCAAATCGGCTCTAAGAGGACGTGGTTCTTGTTATAAGTTTGCCTTCTATGGGATCAAGTCGCATTTATGTATGGAGACCACTCCATCTTTGTCCTGTTCCAACAAATGTGTCTTCTGCTGGAGACACGGTACCAACCCTGTCGGTACAAACTGGAGATGGGAGGTGGATCAACCAGATGTCATTTTGAACGGTGCTTTACAAGGCCATTACTCCAAGATCAAACAGATGAGAGGTGTTCCAGGTGTCGTTGCTGAGAGATTCCAAGAAGCTTTCCAAGTGAAACATTGTGCCTTGTCTTTGGTCGGTGAACCAATCTTCTATCCTTACATCAACGAATTCCTAGGGATGTTACACGAACGTGAAATCTCCTCTTTTCTTGTCTGTAACGCTCAACATCCAGACCAATTGGCCGCTTTATCCAAGGTTACCCAATTATATGTGTCCATTGATGCTCCAAACAAGGCTGAATTGAAGAAGATCGATCGTCCATTGTTCAAAGATTACTGGGAACGTATGTTGAGATGTTTGGATATCTTGAGAACCACCCAATCTCATCAACGTACTGTTTTCCGTTTGACTTTAGTTAAGGGGTTCAACATGACAGAAGTGAACGGTTATGCCGATTTGATTGAAAGAGCCAGACCAGCTTTGATTGAAATTAAAGGGGCTACTTTCTGTGGGTCTTCCGCTGGTAATGGGAATCCTTTAACGATGCAAAACATCCCATTCTACGAAGAATGTCAACGTTTCGTTGAAGCTGTTGTGGAGGAAGTTAACAGAAGAGGTCTTGGTTATGGCTTAGCCGCCGAACATGCCCATTCTTGTTGTATTCTTGTCGCTTCCAATGACTTCAAAAAGGATGGTGAATGGTACACTCATATTGATTATCCAAAGTTCTTCGAGTTGTTGAAGTCTGGTAAGGATTTCGATAAGTTGGATTACATTTCAAAGACTCCAGAGTTCGCCTTGTATGGTAGTGAATCTGCTGGTTTCAACCCTGAAGATACCAGAGTCAAGAGAAAGGGTAAGAAGACTACTTTTGCTGCCAACGAATTTTAGGTAGACTCTATGTATAAGTGAAAGTATAATTTGCATTTTAGAAAAATCACAACTCTCACGGGATCCTTAATTCCGTATATGTAGACACTTCATGATCAGATCTAGACTCAACAGTTGCTGCAGTTGAAGTTTCAGTTGACCAGATCGTGAAACTCCCGGGCACCGGGGAAATTCCGGGATTGAATTTGCAAGATCCCTAAAATCCCCGGCCGTTTTACCTTGGGTTGAAAAATCCACAAGCTGTTGTTCGTGGAGATTTTAGGGTTAATTTCTTCACAGAACCACATGCATAACTAAAATTGTATAATATTTAGTTTGAACGTGAAGTCACTCAGCAATTGTCTACACTAGTAATTCTTTTGGCCCTGAGAACTTATCCAATCAGGACTTCTCTTTTATAACATATGAAGTTCACCACAAATCTCATCGATGAACAGCAGCATCTAGCATATATCTTTCAAGTCCTCATGTGATGACAACGTCGTGGGGTTTTTGAATCCCGTTTCGGTAGTTTTCGCGGAGTTTCTTTTCACTTCGGCAGCCGGCGTCATTGGGTGACACAAATAAGGTTTCTCTACTAGCTGATTTATATTTAAGATATGGCACAACTTTAATGCGCATTTATTCACTAGTTTGAATATCAAGCTTTTCAAATATCTTTGTGTTTGTTTTAAGGCCCTGTATTGGTGTATATCTTTATTTTTTAAATGTTTTCTTTAAGCTGTCTAGTTTGCGGTTAAAATAGTCCGGTTGTATCATATAGTTAATCCGGAGGCTACCTACGCGCTTCTACCAACAAAGGGACTCTGCGCGGTCCAGCTGGAACTTGGAAGGTGATGATCGAATTCCAGATATCTATCCACAAGGCTAAAGAATAAGTCCTCTTCTGAGGTGTGAGAGTAGAGCATATCTCAACCATACACTACCTGTCTAGGTTAAACTAATTACTATTAATCCATTTTTTTTCGACTAGTACCAGCGCCTTGACGATGATCAGAACCACCCGATGCTTCACCAGCACCACCAACAACGTGATCAGCCTGTTGAGCGTATGCATGGGCTTATGGCATTTCTTCGCTTGGTTCGGGACGCAGCGCACCACGTTACAGAAGCAAATTACCACATCCACCAGACGGGGAGAATTTATATAAAAACGAGACAGTGCCCCCCTGATTGCTGCCATGATTACTGGATCGTGTCAGGTCAATTGTTAGCAAATCATCAAGTTTAATTACTTATAACACAACCAACCAATAAATATATTTTACCATGGGTATCCAAGACGTTTTAACTAGAAAGACCGGTGTCATCGTCGGTGATGATGTCAAGGCTTTGTTCGACTACGCTCAAAAGACCGGTTTCGCTATCCCAGCCATTAACGTTACCTCTTCTTCCACTGTTGTTGCCGCTTTAGAAGCTGCCAGAGACAACGGTTCCCCAATCATCTTACAAACATCCCAAGGTGGTGCTGCTTACTTCGCCGGTAAGGGTGTCAAGAACGGCAACCAAGAAGCCTCCATTGCTGGTTCCATTGCCGCTGCTCACTACATCAGATCCATTGCTCCAACCTACGGTATCCCAGTTGTTTTACACACCGATCACTGTGCTAAGAAGTTGTTACCATGGTTCGATGGTATGCTAGCCGCCGACGAAGCTTACTTCAAGGAACATGGTGAACCATTATTCTCCTCCCACATGTTGGATTTATCCGAAGAATCCGATGATGAAAACATTGATACTTGTGTCAAGTACTTCACCAGAATGGCCAAGTTAGGTCAATGGTTAGAAATGGAAATCGGTATCACCGGTGGTGAAGAAGATGGTGTCAACAACGAACACGTTGACAAGGAAGCCCTTTACACCTCTTCCGAAACCGTCTTCAAGGTCCACGAAGCCTTATCCAAGATTGACTCCAAGTTCTCCATTGCTGCTGCCTTCGGTAACGTTCACGGTGTCTACAAGCCAGGTAACGTTGTCTTGAAGCCATCTATCTTAGGTGACCACCAAGCTTACGCCAAACAACAAACCGGTTCCGAAAAGACCCACCCATTATACTTGGTCTTCCACGGTGGTTCTGGTTCCACTCAAGAAGAATTCGACACTGCCATCAAGAACGGTGTTGTTAAGGTCAACTTAGATACCGATTGTCAATACGCTTACTTGACCGGTATCAGAGACTACGTCTTGAACAAGAAGGACTACATCTTATCCCAAGTTGGTAACCCAGACGGTGAAGACAAGCCAAACAAGAAGTACTTTGACCCAAGAGTCTGGGTTAGAGAAGGTGAAAAGACCATGTCTGCTAGAATCTCTGAAGCTTTAGCCATCTTCCACACTCAAAACCAAATCTAAATCTAATTCTAATGAGTTTGACATTTGTTAGGGGGATCTGGATCCGGGTCCGGGGTTATTTGGGGATATTTATATCTATCTATGTTTAATGAATTTTAATTTATGATTATTAATGTTTATAAATATGCCCCATCTCATCTCATTTAATCGATATGATGTGTTTGAAAGTGTTACATGTATCGGCCGCCTAGGATAAGTTAGGTGAATATTTCCTAAATTGGCAATTAAATTTCTCTGTGTCGCGCGACATCGTATTGGTATGATAGGACTCAGTTAGTCTTTCTCTTTTTCCAAATTCCTAGGGTTTGTTTATATTAAAGCCGATGAGCTGAAGCTCTGACCTGTCAAGCATACATAATTAAGTTGTTTCTTATATAGCTGGAAGAGCAGTACAACATGAAGCTGCTACAACACTACAACAGGATAAGGTAACAAGTTACAACAATACAGTATACTAGGCACTGAACAGTGGCGCTGAGTGTGGCCGCACCGAATTAATATATGGCGTTGGCCGCTTTTGGACTGACTTGAGTGGCGCCGCTGAAATTTTTTCATCAAAATCGTCGAATGCTAGCGGAAAATGGAAAATGGAAAATGGCCGAAATCAAACACAACAAAGCCTCGCCCTCGCCACGATACCTAACTTTGTCTTTTTAACCCCCTCCCTTTACACACAACCAACGCTATCAATTTTAGGTGCATTTCAGAGATCCATCTTATATCCATCCACACATCAGCATTTTCCAATTTTTCTAAAGCCTCTTTTAAAGAAATAGTCCTGCTGTTCAGTTTTCATAATTTGGATTTTTACCTCACGTTATTCGCCTTCCAGATCAAATACAATCTTTGCACTTCAAGCTTCAATCAACACTATTCAAGGAACGAATTAAGTTTGCTCCAAATACATACACATACACTACACACATATGTCTGACACAAAAGCACAAGCAGTCGCTCCAAGAAGAGCTAGAGGTGGCTTTAAGGCCCAAACTTCTAAGAAGTCCTCTTCCTCTGATGCCAACACTTTACAGAACAACAAGGTTTCCACATTACTAGAAATGTTCCCAGACTGGACAAAGGAAGACTTGACTGATTTGGTTAAAGAATACGAAGAACTCGAAGAAATAATTGAAAAGATCACCTCTGGTGCTGTCAGCAAGTGGGGTGAAGTCAGCAATAAGAAGCAATCCAAGAAGGAAAAGAGAGACCAACATCAACAACTTGAAGAAGATAATTTTGTCAACAATAAGGATGCTGGCCATCACCACTACAACCAAAACCAAAATAACTTCAAATCAAGAAAGCCAACAAGACCAGTGAATGGTGTTAAGAAGACATCAGCTCCAGCTCTAGCTTCCACCTCTTCTGTTGCTTCCACCACACCATCAACTTCTGCATCTGCCAGCTCTGCTGCTCCACCTTCATCTGGTACCTCATGGGCCTCTGCCTTAGGTTCGGATAAGCCAAAGCCACACCCAAAGCAAGAACAGCAACCACAAGCACAACAATCAGAACAAACACAACAACTAGAACAAACACAAACACAAGCACTACAACAACCAGAGGAATCAAAGTCTGCTCCAGCCCCAGCTCCAGTTCCAGCTGCTACTCCATCCACAAGCACTATGTCATGGGCCTCTATTGCCGCCCCACCAAAGCCTGTTCAAAAGAAGAAGCAACCAGCTCCAAAGCAACCAGAACCAGCAGTTGAATCTAAGACAGAGGAACCAGCAGTTGCCGAAGAAAAACAAGAAGAAGAAGCAGAAGAAGAAGCCAAAGAACAAGAAAAGATCGTCGAAGAATTAACCAAGTCCGCTGAAGAAGTCACTATTACTGAAAGCGAAGAAGTTAAGACCGAAGCTGCTCCAGTTGTGGAAGAAAAGAAGGAAGAGGAAGCCCCAGTTGTTGCTGAAGTCAAGAAGGAACAATCCAGAAGAAGATTACAACAAGACGCCCCAGTCGTCTTACCATCCTCTGCCGCTGTCTCTAACGCTTCTGGTATCACTTTTGGTGCTTCCCAATTCGAAGAAGAAAAGACTGCCGCTGCTCCTGTTGCCCCAACTCAACGCCAACAAGCTCCACAACAGCAGTACCAACAACAACAGCAACAAGTCCAACCACCATTCAACAATAACAATAACAACAACGGCTTCTACAACCAATACGCCCAACAATACCCTCAACAAAACTTCCAACAATTCCAACAGTTCCAACAGCAGCCTCAATCTCAACAAGGCCAACCACAAAACCAAGCCCCAAAGGGTTTCGACCAATTCTACAACTACAACCAATACGGCATGGACTACAACAACTACGACCGTTACAACCAGTACGCTCAGCAACAACAGGGCCAACAACAACAGCAACCAAAAAATGCCTACGACCAAACTTCCCAATATGGTATTGCACCACAATCCGCTTCTGGTCAAAACAACGGTGCCACTAACGGGTTAGGCAATGAATTGAACGGTACTTCCGCTTCTCCTGTCGTGAGCGCCGCCCAACCAAACCAACCACAGGGCCAAAACCTACCATTTGGCTACTACCCAAACAACTACTACTTCTACGGCCAACAATTCCAACAACCATTCGGTCAATTCTACCCTCAACAGCAACAGCAAATGTTCGCCGCTGCTTATCAACAACCAGGCCAAGGCCAGAAGGGCTTCAACTCATACGGCGGCTTCCAAGCTCAAGGTGGTGCCCCACAACAACAGCAAGGTCAAGGTCAAGCTCCAGGTCCTCAAGCTTCCAACAACTCTGTTCCTCAATCTTCCTCCAATAACGGTAACGGTAACGGTTCCGCTGCTCCAGCTGCTCAAGGTTCCGACGAATTGGCCCAACAGCAACAACAGCAACAAAACGCTTTCCAATACCAACCACAGCAACAGCAACAAGCTTTCTATTCCCAATACAATGGGGATTACGCCCAATACAAGCAATGGAATCATTGATGTTAGGTTTAGTTTAGTTTAGTAAGTAAGGTATAGGGATAGTTTAATTTAGGATATAAGTAAGTTTAAAGAATACGATTTTTTTTGCTTTGTCATTTATGAGAGAGTTTGTATTGTAGAGAAGTCGCCTAAAAGTGGCGAGTTGGAGCTTGAGACATATTAGAATTTGGAAAGTCATATAAGATTTGGTTGGTTATACACTTGGAAAGTCCGCGTCACGTGTCGAGATTTCAAATTAATTACGCGCTAGATTGATCGATACATCGATTTTTATCAAAGAATTAAATTGAAGGACGCGTCCTTTTCGATTCTTTGAACTACAAACAATCAAGTTTAATCTCTTAACAAACGCTAATCTATCACAACAACATCACCAGAAACAATGTCATCTGAATGTCTTAATACCGACTACACAAAATCGACCGAATTAACAGAAACAGAACTTCGTATCTTACAACAATATCAAGGGTTAGCACGTCGTCTTTTGAGATTATCAGAGATCATTTCACAAATATCATCGATTCCAACTTTGGAACTTTTAGAAAACCTAAGAAAAATCGAAGGTAAGATTTCATTAGTTTACACTCTATTCAACGCTGCTGTTTATTCTTTGTTTTTGCAAAGAGATAATGAAGCTAAGTTATTACAACAGTCAAATCATCATCACAATAATGATCAAGATGATCATATTCAAAGAAATGATGATGCTATCCAGGAATCAACTCAAAGCTTCATCTCTTAGGTGGCGAGTGTTAGGTGGGTTAGAATTGTCTGTTCGCAGGTCTTTATTCTTGACTTAGTTATCGAGTCGTTTGATTTCTGGTTCTTCCAATGTTTGAATTGAATGACAATTACAACTACCAATTGAAATGTCATTGTTGGTACCTTGCCTCCTGAGCAGGAAATCATCATCACTCTTCACCCATAGCCCATCATGCAAATAGCTTCAACTCATCGCTAAAACTGTTCTTACAGACCTTTGGTCGGCATGAACGATCGTGAAGCTAACATGATATGCTACCCTTCAAGCTACTATGCGTCCTCTATATATGTGTACAATTCTTTCGTCGTAGCCGACAAGATATTATTGCAGATTAACTTCTTTAGGCTATAATAGAATCTTCCTGTTCAAAGAAATATACAAAAATCCATCTCATGTATTCTTAACTGATTTAAAACCCGTTCCCACCTCTCTGTTGCTGTTGCTGTTGCTGTTGTTGAAGTTGAAGTTGAGCGGCAGCAGCTTCAGCTTGTAATTTCTGTTGAGCAGCTTGTTTAATCTGTTGTTGTTGTCTCAGCAGCATTGCGGCAGTAGCTGGATTCAAGCCTTCAGGAATAACTTTACCAGGAGCGACCATTTGTTGTAAAGTTTGTCCTTGGATTGGGTTGATCTGAACGTTGCTGTTATTAACTCCCACAGCAGCTAACTGAGCCTGAGCCTGTGCACGAGCCTGAGCCTGTGCTTGAGCTTGGACTTGGGCTTTCTGCGCTTGCAATCTCTGCTGTTTGACCCAGTGAGCAAAGTATTCGTGTTGCTGTTGTTGAGGCAGCTTCCTGTATTGTTCTTGTTGGGCTGGATTCATTGAATTGAAGAACTGGTTCATAGCACGTTGCTTGGCCAGTTGTTGCTGCTGCATTTGTTGTTGCCTCAAATTATTCGGCATTTGTTGTTGTTGCTGCTGCATTTGTTGTTGCTGTTGCTGTTGCTGTTGTTGCTGTTGTTGTTGCTGTTGTTGTTGCTGTTGTTGTTGTTGTTGCTGTTGCTGTTGCTGTTGCTGTTGCTGTTGTTGCTGTTGCTGTTGCTGTTGCTGTTGCTGTTGCTGTTGCTGTTGCTGTTGTTGCATCTGCAT